>VDFB02370233.1:0-65547 GCA_007258455.2 Sequoia sempervirens
GTTTTATATTTGTAACTAGCCACCTCCTTCTTCAATTTATCATTTTCTTTTATCAAATTTTCAATTTGTGCCTTACTAAGCTTTGCCATATTTATGTTTAGTTCATCCATTTCAATGGGGTTAGTGTCCCCTACTCTTTGGACCAAAAGATTTCCAAACACCTGGTTTGGGTTATTAATGACAGTGGGTCTCTTATCCTAAAGATACAATTTCCAAATTAGCAGGGTGGCTTCATCTGGGTTGTACCATGATCCTAAGTACATTTTATCACTAGCTTCCTCTGTTAAGTGCATTGATTTGTCTCCTCTTCTCCTGAAACTATCAAATACTATTACAACATTGATATCCCACACTAGTAGGAGTAGTACCCCAACTTCTTGTAGTAATTCCCTTCCCCTTTCAGGGGTGATAGATTCTAATTCTTTGTCTATTTCTTCCCTTAATTCTCCCAAGACGGTTGCCTCCTCCTTAGGAGTGATATCTTTCATATTTTATCTCAACATCCTGCCTTTATGCTCATAAACAAATGATTTAAATTTAGAAGTCTTAACAAAGTCATTATCAAAAATAAATTCTTTCCCAGCCTTAATCCTCACATCAAAGAGTTCATCTGAAGCTTCAAATTTGACAATGTTATGTTCTTGAGGTGGATGATATTGTGTAACTACAGGGGTGCTTATCTATTCAATTTCATCATCTTCCTCATCACTTCCTTCTTCATCCTCTTTGCTCATGGTTGTACCTACAGAGAAACTCACCTCAAGAGTGGGTTGAGAGGGTATGTAATCAAGAGGCTCAATGTCCTCAGTTTGCATTCTTGAATGAGTTGTATGAGGTGCTTCAAAGATAATTGGGGGCACATCTTTTATTATTTCATCCACATGAGCAATGAGTTGCTCAATTCTTTCCAAAGGATCCTGCACTTCATCAAACACTCCTAAATAGGATGGGATATTCCCTCTCTTCCATGTCTCATCCATCATCACTTTGTTATATGCAGTCATCTTGTCTTTTGTCGAAACTTCATCATAATTCCTTATTACATCATCAACAAAAAAGTGATGGCCGTATCCTGATATCCCTTGTGACAACTTTGCTTTATGAATAAAGTTCTTTGTATCAAAATTATTTCTTTCATTTCCCAATGGTAGATTGTATTGTGCCAACTTGCTATCAATTTCTTCATACCCCTCATTGGTGACTACTATAAAATCTCCAAAACATAAAGTGTTGGGCATGAGAGATTTCTTAGTGTATCTCTTAAGGTGTTTTATATCAGATTTCACCCACTACCTGACAATTTCTAAATAGGCTATTCTATCTGGAACTATCTGTGGCAATAAATGTGGGGATCCTTCAAACTCATAAACTTTGATCACAGTACAATTAGGAAATGCACACCAATCCCCCCAGTTATGATTTACCTTTTTCTTGGGGTCCTTTTCCTTTGGTCCTAGGAATTTCTGTATTTCAGGGGATGGGTTATAATTACATGGATGTCCCAACAATTTCAACAATGGTTTCACAAAATATTCTTCAAAGTATAGATAATGTGATCTACCATATCTACTATCCCATATCAAGGTCCACAATTGTACAGGTTTATAATTCCCATTTTCATCAACATCCCTTATCCTTAACTCGTCTCCCCAGAACATTCTAATGTGTCCTTCATGTAGAAGCAAATGCATAAACAAGGAATGATGTTTAAAATTAATACTATCACTGTTGCTTTTGATCCTTTCCATCCCCTGGTTTAGAGCATTGGCTAAATAACCAACATAGTCAAATGGTTTGGCGTCTTTACTTCGTATGTCTACAGCCATTACCATTGGGGCAATTGACATGAGGGGAGGAACCTCTACTCCTAACACTTGTCCCAACTAAGTGATATGTATATTGAAAATATTCTTCAAATAAATCCTCATAAAAGGGAGGGTTTTTAATGCTAGAAAACCTTCTGAATTGGCTCCCTTCATCCCTAGGCCTATGTAGTGGTAACTTCCATCTTTTATAGCTTGTTTCCATGTGATGGTATTCAGTTAAAAGGTCCTTGATTGTAAATGAAAAATTCAGAAAGCACTCCAATTGAAAAACTGTAGATATGATATCCTTAGAAATAATGAGAATATCAGACACATCATATGATTGAATAGTTCTTCTTCTAGGGTCATATCTAGTGGCTAAAGCTTTAACTAGTTTTGTATTGAAAAACACATTGGGTACCACTAATCTCCCCAAGTTTAATCTCCACAGGTTGTAGACAGGTTGAAACCTGTATTGTTTCCTATAATGGTACATGAACAACTCATATCCCTGCCATGGTGTCCACACGTCTCCTAAACATTTGTACTTGTCCCATAACTTGTCCATGGAAGGATTTGACTATGCATTCCTTTTGGGTCTTGGTCCCAACCTAGGGCATTGGTCAATCAAGTCCTGGTTTAGAAGTATTTTCTCTATTTTTTGTTTCTTAGTTTCCTATGTTTCTAAGCTTTCTTCCATTGTAAAATTTTTTTACAAGCCTTTATAAAAGAAACTTCTTAGTTGGGTTTTGTAAACTTGAATTCACT
Source organism: Sequoia sempervirens (assembly GCA_007258455.2). NCBI lineage: Eukaryota > Viridiplantae > Streptophyta > Pinopsida > Cupressales > Cupressaceae > Sequoia > Sequoia sempervirens. The sequence goes on from VDFB02370233.1 coordinate 2,574, forward strand.
TTCTCTAGCTCTGAGTTGTGCATCAATGGCATATTCCCAACCTTCTCTCCTCTGCTCCCACTTCCAGCAAATTCTTTCAAGTCTTAATGACCAAATATGATCGAATTAAGATATAATTCACTTAGCCCTAGTTCATAAATGCTCCAATTGCTCTAAATCTTGTCATTGGAGGAGAGAATTTAATTTGAATATCTCAATGATATCTCTGAGACATCACATCAATAAATAAAAAACATCATCATTGCATCGACGGGATCATGATTCCACTTCAGCCGATAAACACCCTTTTCACCGATAAACTCCTTCCCTTCGGGGTATCAGCAGGATGTTAGATAATGTCTCCCCGATGTGCCTTAATTCCTCTAATATCCTTCCTTAGCATATAGTTGATGACTCATGGTCCACCAATAGGTGTCACTTCCTCTGATGCCTTTAGCCTTTTATTGTTGCATTGGGGGAACCAAGTTTTATGTTTCCTGATAGCCTTTTGTTCCCTCAATATGCTTTTACCACATGTTGAATCTCCCTATTGTATAGTGTATCACCCCATCGATGGGATGTTGTGTTATCTCCTATTGATATGTTCTAGTGCTACCGATATGCTTTATTTGGGCCATGGGGGAAACAATAGCATTTGTTCCACTAATACAATTATGTTACTCCAATGTGTTCACCTTTGTTGAGCCCATTGGTACATCAGGGAGAGTCCTTTGGAAGTCTACCCAACAAAGTGTTGTTACATCAATATTTGTGTTGTGAGTTGCTTTCATCGATCTATCGATGGAGCTATGAGGGGAGTTCCCTCGATGTAGTAATGTTAGGCCGATAGTGTTAAATTTCTTAGGAATGGGAGTGGTGACCATGGAGTTTTGGGATTATTGATGGATGTGATCATATGGTAGTATGGGTCATGAAATGGATCTTGTCACACAAATCTCTGCAATTTGTGCTAATCAAAAAATCAAATGTAGTACATTTAGTAGTAGGTGGGATGTGGATGAGATGAAGGTTAGTGAATACTGAGCAGGATTTTTCAATCCTAACAGACAGCCAAAGATAAAGTTGGACAAAGATTGTTTGTAGATGCAAAGGCAAGTTCTATATCAATTTTTGATGGTGGAAAGGTAAGTGAACATCTAACAGGTCAGTTGATGAAATTGAAGTTTTCAAGTGCAAGGAACTATGTAAAGCTTCACTACCTAGTTCAATGGAAAGGCTTACCAAGTAAAAGAGATGAAGTGTTCAAATGTGGACAAGCTGCAAATAAATTTCCAAGGGACTTGGAATCTTTTTCAAACCGAGTGTATGGTGTAGGGGCACCATGTTGAGACTTGTAAATATGATCAATTTTGGTCTTTGATAGGATATAGGTGTGCTTGAGTATTTTTCCAATACAATAAGGTCATAATAGACCATCTAATATGTAGTGAGTTGTGCTTGGTCGGTTTAGAGTTCTTATAGTCATATCTTGCAATTTTGTCAAAATTGTCATATGTAAAAGTTGCAAAAATGCAACATTGGGGAAGATCAACGGTCACATAACTCAAAAGGTAGTTTTGTTGGTTGGGTTAGTTTTTTTTAGGAGGGAAAGGTTTAAATATGCTTTGGGTCTCTATGTAATGTCTCTCTTGAAGTTTTGGGGAAGAAAATCAATAAAGAAACTTTAAAATTTATGTGTTTATAGTCAAGTTTGCTATTTCAAATCTTTGTACTTGCTCGTACAGTTTGTTTTGGACACTTGATCCATTGAAATTGATGTAAATGTGAAGTTACTTCAATTTAGTCTTGGTTTGAACAATTTTCATAGTGTTTTAAGAATCTTAGAGCCAAATCTCTGTAGGTAGGCCTATACAGTCAATTTTGAGGGTTTGTAAGTATTAAAAATGGATTAAACACCCATTCTACTGTTGGTTTTGTCTATAACTTGGTGGAATGGGTGGTCTAGGGTAGGATTAGGTATCTATGAGGTTTCAAGAGAAAGGGAGGCCATTTAAGGGGTTTTGTGTGATGCCCTAGTTGCCATTTTCATGTGTTTTGACTTAATTTGGTGGTTAAAAGTTGGGAATTGTGGAAAACTCTTGGGGAAGTGAATTTTGAAGGTTGATTAAGCATGTGCAAGCCATTTGGGGCATTTTTGATGAGTTGGTAAGATTAAATAGGCTTTGGGAACCATAGTTTCAATAAACGCCCTTGAAACTAGTAAAAAATGAGAGTTTTATGTTTTGGGGTACTGGTGGTTGTTTCTTTGGAATTGTTGATTCAATGCTTGTGTAACTTGGTTGAGACTATCCAATAGATTTTTGTGTTTGGAAGGAGGATTAGGTTGGTATTGTCTTGTAAAATTGGGCTAATTAAGCCCCTATTCAGCGTATCAGTCTATTTTCAAAGGTGTTGTTCCAAAACAAGTATATAATCCTTTGAGATATGTTGAAGAAATCCTTAATGGGTAATCTAAAATGCTATTTATTTTATGGGTTAGAGGAATATTTTGAGAGATATGCACAAAATTATCTATTTGGAGACCTATAAAAGAAGTATGAAAGAATTGAGGAATATGGACAAGTTGGCGTTTTAAGGATTGCAAAGTTGTTTGAATAGTGATTGTTAGTTGATTTCCTCCCTAGTCTGCATCACTTGACAATGGATTAGAAGAAATTGGCATAATTTATTTCAGCTTTCCAATGACTTATCACGAGAAATTCCATTTTTCCTGTCTTGCTAGATTTGAGGTGTGACAAAAATACTATTAATTGTCTTACTCTTATTGTTGTTTTTTCTTTGTTGAGTTCTTCATAGTTGTCTTACTCTGTATGTTATTATAGTTGCTTCTTACTATCAAGGGGGTGTATGACTGTAGCCCAATGACAGTGAACTATAACATGCTACCCTTTTCCTTGTATAACTTAGGATATTCATGAAATATGACTGTATACTATGACTTTTATGCTTGGAAAGATTCTATTGACTATTTTTTAAATGAATTACTCCTCATCTAGATATATTTTTTTGCTTGATGGTTAAACTACATGCAAAACAATTTTATCAAAGCAACACGAAAACAAAAATGCCTTTATGTCAATCATAGTTGTGTTGAAGTTGAGGTAATATAATAGTTGTTGTGAACAAAAATTTATAGTTTTTGCATTCTTTACTTGACTTATATTAACTTTGCATGATGATTAAACCACATGCAGGGAAATTATACGAAAGCAAAATGAAAAGGAAAAGACCCTGTCAATAGAGCTCTCAGAAAAGCTACACAACTTTAGGACAATGTTAACAGTGATTATGCTGAATTCAAGGAGTATGTGCATGATATTTATAGTACTAGTGGTGTTGAACTTGAGGTGGGTGCTATAAAATGTTACTTTTCCTTGATTCTAAAACCCTTCATGTATTAATGACTGTTATGATCCCAAATAGTGAACAAGCCTATAAAATAGTGAATAGACAACTAAAACATTGAATGTAACCCGTAGAACAATCATTGTACCTACATTGTCACTTTCCAATGGGGATTGCTGGCACTTCAATACTTTATGATGCTTGACTATGTTTTAGGGAATTGTAATTAACCTTGTCAACATCTTGAACTTAGGGTTTGCTTCTTTCATTGGATGATACATGTTCTTTCCTTCATGGATCTGTTGTTAACTCTTCATTATGGTTGTTTTTTATTAAAAAAAGTTTCTTTTGATATTCTTGTTGCTTTCTCTTAATGTCTTCTTGTTGTTTAGTAATGATATTTGTTGCTCGATCCATTAAACTTGTTGTTACAACCATAAAACTTGTTTCCCTTACACTAAATGCATTGTTACAACCATGAAACTCACTGCTACTACTACTTGTTCATTGGAAATCATTTCTTACTTCTTTTTGCATACTCTTACACTATTTTCTAACAGTGAAAGGCTTTTTCTCTATTATTTATGTGACCTCTACATCCAACCTTATTTGTTACTCCTTTACTGCTGCTATGAAAGCCATAGAGAAAGACTACATTGTTTCCTCAATGACTGCTCTTAATGGTTGTCACATGTTGCCTTGATACATTTTGTTCTTTGTTCTTCTTTTATATGTCATCATTGACAGGGTTATGTTTTAGAGCTTTAATGCCATTGTTTTTGTACATCCCATTGTATTTCACCTTCACATTGCAGCAATAGTACTAGTGCTCTCATATTGCATTCTTTGTTTTGTGCGTGCTTCACTTTTTATGTGTAATGAGTGTGTTCATAACCTTATATGCGGTATGGAGTGCATGGTAGTCACGATGTTTATATTACGTAGTCTTTTGTATCTAATTAGCATGAAGCTAATATGAACACTATAAGCAGTGCAATGAGTGTTGGTTTTTTAGTAAATTAGATTAATCATTGCAATAATTTTTGAAAATTTCCTTTTGAAATTATTTTAACACACACATGCAAGTACTATTTAAGTAATGGTTGTTTTATTATGCAAACAAGGGTAATCATTACCTATCTAATATAATGTGTTATTATTATTATTATTTTGTAGAAATGTATTGTTAAACTCAAAGAAGGGGATAAAGTTAGGGTGTTGGATGCGTTTGATGGTGATGTGTGCATTGGGCGGATTCACTCCCTATCCATTGTACATGGAGTCAACTTGAAAGGAATGGGAGATGCAAATGTAAACATTTTAAAGGTCTAAATGACATACCCCTTGTTTATGAAGACAAAATAAATGGAGCTGTTTGTTTGAAAGAGAAAGAGGGAACCTTCACACAGTGGCCACTAAAATATTTACAAAAAATGACAGAGTTGAACATATTTATCATGTACTAGTTGCTAGACATCTTGGCTCACTACTTTATGCAGTATTTTGAATATGTTGTTCAGGGATTTTAATTATCATGGTGTATTTAGAAGAGTTTGGAAACTCTTGACAACTGACATCTTGCCTTGATATATATATGTGTGTGTGTGTGTGTGTGTGTGTGTGTGTGTGTGTATATACATATATTTGTATTATTTTTATTCTGATTACCTTTATCTATCATGATGTTGAATCAATTTTTCAATTCCTAGCATGTTGTAGCTTGTTTGTATATGTAATATTTTTATTTTCTTTTATGTTTTAATTCAAGTTTAATATTATGATAGTTTTGCATTATAAAATTTATGGTATTTAATAAATTATTCATTTCATGACTATATTTACTACCAATTAATGGAAACGGTAAATAAAATGACTAAATATATGAATAAATTAATAACTAAATATATGACTAGAGTAATGACTAAATAAATGACTATCATGACTAAATAAATGACCAGTTAACAACAATCAATGACTAAATATATGACTAAATAAATCACTACCATGACTAAATAAATGACCAGTTAACAACAATCAATGACTAAATTAACGACTAAATCAATGACTAAATCAATGGCCAAATCAATGATCAAATCAATGACTAGATAAATGACTAAAATAGTTTAGTCATAAAATTGGTCACGTTATAAATAACCGGCAATAAACTACTAATAGTCACGTGACCAAAATTAGTCATTTATATGCAATTTTTAGTAGTTTATTTAGTCATATATTGTTGTTTTTGTACTAGTGATTATTTAATTAAAAGGTGATAACAGGGGATGATGAGTAATAATGATGAAAATGATGATTTAGAAGAATTTATGATGTGTTAGACATTTTTAGGTGTCTACAACAATATATATAAAAGATAATGATGTTAGTTAAGACAAGGTATGGGGAACATTCCTTAGATAAAATATTAATAGTTTAATTATATAAATTAGAAGCAAATAAGATAATTGAATTCGATAGACTTGGAGCATTTTAATGAAATAAATTACAATACAAAAATTCAAATGATACATAATAAAGCACAAATATAAATTAAAATATAACATTTTTTTGTAAATATTAATTGCAAGATTTATATTCAAATAATAATAATACATTCATTCTTTTCAATCTTTGTTAAAAGTATTGAATTTTGTTTAGGTTTTTAATGTCTTGTGAAAGTGTGTTGTGTATCATTGTTGCATTTTTTGTCATCATTCTTGTCAACCTACGGAAACTATCTTGTAGAATTCATTTTTGACATTCCAACAAATTTCTCAGGTAGAAAACAAAAGCTCAAATCCGACATCAGAGGACCCAGAAAGTTGATCAAGACACCCCTACAAGGACCCATTCGCCCAAGGGTGACCTAATCCTCCTACAGTGCTTGAAACAAGCTTTTCTAAGCTGGTACATATCACTTTGCACTTCCTAAATCAACTTGTAAACTATTGTTTATGTTTGTTAGTTGTCAATCTCTTACATTTTTAATATTAGGGCATATAGGATCATTGGTTTAATCATTCCAAAATACTTTCAATCCATTCCAATCCCCCCATTAGATGTAGATTTAGGTTTGATTGGATTACCATTAGGACTAAAAGTCAATCTTTTGCACCTTGTGATCTACATCTCTAACGATATTTGGAAAAAGGCTCGTTGAATCCTAGGTTCTTTGCATTGAGGTCCTAGGATCACCTTTTTCTATGTTTCATTTTGGTTAACCTAACATGCTAACACTATTAAATTTCTGAAATTGGGAGTTTTTCAAACCCTAGATCTAGGTTTTTCATTGCATTGTTTGCATTTCTAATTTAGGGTTCCATATTTGCATTATAAAAAGTCATAAAAATTGAAAAAAATTGCATTCATCTTGCATCATAAATTGCATTAGGGTTTGTTTCAATCATCTTTAGATCAGGTTTACACTCATTAAATTGTTACTTGCATTTAGATTGCATGCTTCATTTTAGTTCAAAAACAAGTAAAAAAAAATGCATTTTTTTGTTTCAAATTTGCATCAAATTATCATTTTCATAATTTTGAATCTTCAAATTAGTTAACTATTGCATATTAGATCTGAAAATTGCATTCACATTTGTCTTTCATTGTTGCATATTTTCTTTGAAATCATATTGTCTAAAATTGAAAAAAGTTGCATTGTTTTTAGCATCAAATCATCATTTTTAGGTTGTGGCATCTTAGAATCAATAAATTATTGTATTTTAGATCTAATTTGCATTCAAAAAAATTTAAAAACATTTTTACCTTTGTTTCGCACTTGCATCTTGCATTACCTTGTTCTAAATTGAGCAAAATCTAGAAAAACAGTCAATGATTAACCTGTTTGCAACCTAAGAAAGAAACATCAAGCAACAACATAAAAATTCATTTTTTCAATTTTTTGAACCCTATACAAAGACCCATTCACCCTTGGGTGACCCTATCCTTGTAAAAGTGTGTTAGATAGTTTTTGTGCAGCCTTTTTCCTCTGTATTATCAGTCCATTTATGACTGCAACTATCTGATTTGAAATTCTGGAAAAATGTTATTGCATATGCAAGAAAGATGTCATTTTCCTTCATTTTTTGCAAATGTGGAAAAATTGTTGCATTTTGTTGGAGATTTGCTAAAGTGTTGGAGATTGTTGGTTTTGTCATTGATGTAAACCCCTAGTGTGTGAAGATTGTTGGAGTTGTTGAAGAGTGTTGCATGAGAAAGATTGATGGTTCAATCTCTAGTGTGAATGTGTTGTGGTTTGATATCACATTGATGCCAACCTCTAGTATGTTCAGGAAGATTGTTGCAGTGTTGTCATTATTGTTAGTAGTGAGTGTGTTGCACTATGTTGCCTTTAAGTGTTTCCACTAATGTCAACCTCTAGTGTGGTGTTGTGTAGGTATTATAGATGGGGATATTTTTGGTGTTGTAGATGTTGTAGATATGCTGAGAAAGTGTTTGTGGTGTTTTGTATACAACTAGTTCACTTGGTTTCCAAGTGATTTTGAGAAAAATTGAATAAAAGAGTAAGTAGTGAGGCAGAGGTGTGTTCAATGTTATGCTCTACATTTCTTCATGGTTGAAGATATGATTGTGCAGTTTAAATATGATAATCATAGATGTTCAGAGGTACTATATCCAAAGTTCTAGGTTTTGGATCGTGCAAAAATGGAAGTTGTATTTGACAATGTGTTTGTCTATGTAGAAGGTTGTCTAGGAGAAATGATATTACTTTGCATTTCTTTGCAATCAGGTTTCTTGTCTTGCAGATTTAGGAATACGCTAATATTGTTTGTTCCTACCTTTCCCTGGAGTATGTGGTGTCTAGCTTCTCCGCAAGCTTGGATTCATAAGTTGTGTTTTGTGGTAGTGTTGTTGGTTGCACGAGATAATGGTGTCCTCAATTTCAAGAGGTTGTGGCAGTGTTTCAAAATATTCTGATGATGTTAGAATATTCTAGGATGTTGTGTGGATACTTTTAATTATTGCTTTGTGGTCCACATGTTGTTTTTAGATCTAGAGAGGTGTTTATGTAGTCACTTGTTAGTGTTAGTACAAGTTTGGCCAACTTGGGTGCTAGTACTAATTGTGGAGGATCTTTGTTCTTTGTGGAAGCATGACAAAGCATGTTGGTGTAGATTTGGGTCCTAGTTAACTCTTTGTGTGGTATTCCTTCACTTCTTTCCACCGTAGAAGTGTTTGGTCCCAACCTATTTAGTGGTTGCACATTTGAGGCACATGTGTTTCATTATGGCCGACATGGAGAAAGTTTTTTAGGTTTTGGTGGATATATATGCAAGGCTAATTGTTGGAAATGAGTGTGGATCAATGTGTGGTGTGTGAAATATGCAAGTGTGATCTAGTACAGTGATCTGAGTGTGATCTTAAATGCCTAAGGCTACCTGATGTAGTGAGCAGAAGTTATCTACATTTTTAGTGTTCATGACTTTGTTGGAGGCAGTGAACTGGAGGTTGTGGATGGTGCATAGTTGTAGTGGTGGATTTTCCTATTGCTCTAAGATAATGAATCTCTCTGTAACATTCTTCTTCTATTCTTCTTTCTTCTAGGTAGTGAGCCCTTGGTAGTGACCAACCGAAAATGAGCCCTTTTGGTAGTGAGCCTATTATATTTGGTGTGTCTATTCATATATATGTGAGTTAATTCTCACTATGGTTTTTCCCTGATTAGGGTTTTCCACATAAATCTGGTGTTCTCTTGTGTATGGTTTTGAATGTTTTTATGTGTTCATATGTTTACATTATGTTGATGGTTAATATGGGTTTGATGGTTAATGAGGGTTTAAGGTTTTTAATGCACAAGAGATTCACCCCCCCTCTCAATTGTCTTGTGTGTCTAACAATTGGTATCAAAGTTGTGGTTTCTTGGAAGAAGATTTACTTCTTGAGGTAGATTTGAATGGTGCATAGGAAGGGTTTCAAAGCTCCTATGTTCAATGGAACAAATTATTCTTATTGAAAATCCAAGATGGAAGCCTTTCTTGTCTCTCTAGGGTTTGGATTCTAGAAGTCAATTGAAACTAGTTATACTATGCCTGCTAATGGTCGAATAAGTGTTGATGATTTCAAGGATTATGAGAATAATGGAAAAGAAAGGAATGCTATCCTGAGTGGTCTTTTTGATTCTAAACTTGGAAAGGTGATAAATCTCAAAATTGATTAAGAGGTCTGGGTGAAGTTGTAGAGAATTTATGAAAGAGATGATAAGGTCAAGCAAGCAAAGATGCAGAATTTTGAATCCAATTTTGAAAACTTAAGGATGTCAGAATATGAAGACATTATGTAGTCTACATGCTCAGAGTGGATGAAGTTGCTAATTTCATCAATGGTCTTGGTGGTAAGCTGGAAGAAAGTGAAGTTGTAAAAAAGGTATTGAGAACTCTTCCTAAATCTTATAGTTCTAATGTTTCTGCAATTGAGGAAGCTCGGTATTCTAGAGATCATAGGTTTGGTTCTTTAATTTATTATAAACTAAGAGTTTGGTCAAGATGCTACAAAGAAAGAAACTACCTTTAAATTCAGCAAGGAAGAGAAGGATGATGAATTAGATCCTAATGATCTTGATGAGGTGGAAGCAAATTTTGTGAGATTGAAAAAGGGCACTAGAAAATACAAAGGTAAGTTACCCTTTAACTGTTTCAATTATGGAAAGATAGGTCATTATGCTTCTAAATGTCCAATAAAAGTTGCAAATGATAAACATAAGGATCATAAAGGTAAATTTTTCAAGAAGAGTTATTATATTGGAAAAGATAATGGTGTATCTAATGATGAAAAATTAGATTATCCTAATAAGGACAATGATGAATGCTTGTCTGTGGCTCTAAATGTTGGAACTAATTCTATTAATCCTAAAAGTAGTGTGAAGGAAAGTTCTCCAAAAATAGGTCACAATATTGAAGGAACTATGTTGACTGCTTTTCATGAAAGAGAGGAGAGGAACTATTGGATAATTGATAGTGGATTCCCAAATCATATGGCAGGTGATAAGAGTAAGTTTATTAAAAATCAGAATTATGATGGTGGTCTTGTTAATTTTGGTGATGATACATCTACTAAGATGTATGGAAAAGGTTCAATTAGTTTTGATGGAAAGCATAAATAGATAATGTTCTTTATGTTAAGGGTCTCTGACATAATCTTCTCAATGTAGGAGAAATATGCAACAAAGGATACATTTTGGTGTTTCAGGATGATGGTTGTGAAATAAAAAAAGGAAGCTCTAAAAATTTGGTTGTTGCAGGTACAAGAATAGAAGGAAATGTTTGGTGGTGGTGTTAAGTCCTTTATGTTTTCTCAAATCAAAGAAATCTAGCTATAGCACAGAAGAATGGGTCACATTAATTTTGATATCCTAGTGAATATTAGTTCTACTAATGTTGTGAGAGATCTACCAAAGATTACAAAGCCTATCAATGCAATCTACAAAGAGTGTCAGTTTGGAAAGCAAACAAAGAAGAGATCCAAAACTAAATAATATTCTATTGCAAGACCTTTGGAGTTGGTACATATAGACCTATGTGGACCTACTAGAATAAGAATCTCTCATGGTGACATGAATTTTATATTATTGAAAGATGATTATTCTAGAATGACTTGGGTGACATTTCTCAAAGAAAAAACGGAATCTCTAGATAAGTTTAAAACCTTTAAATCTATGGTTGAGAATGAAATTCATTTGAAAATAAAATGCTTGAGGTCTGAAAAAGGTGGTGAGTTCACCTCTAATGAGTTTAATATTTTTTGTGAAGATCATGGAATAAAGAGATAGATATCAACTCCTAGGACTCAATAGAATGAAGTTATGGAGAGGAAGAATAGGATAGTTCAAGAAGCAGAAAAAACCATGATGAAGGAATCAAATCTATGGCATGTCTATTGGAGAGAAGCAATTCATACTACAATCTACATTCTTAACAGAGGTCAAGCAAGAGTGAACAATTCAAAGAATACTTAAGAGTTATGGTATGGAAAACTTCCTATTGTGAAATAATTCAAAGTGTTTGGAAGAAAAAGCTATATCAGAAGAGATGAAGAAAACTTAGGAAAGTTTGATGTAAGATTTGATGAAGGAGTATTCCTTGGATATTCTACATAGAGCAAAACTTACCGATGCTACAATAAAAGGCTGAAGAAGATAGTTGAAAGTGCAAGTGTCAAAGTGGATGAAGAACCACATCAATTTTTTTTGTTGATAGAAGGATATGAATCTAATGAATCCCCTTGTAGTGAAGAAGAAAAGGATGAAGAGAAAGAAAATGAGATGACATTTGAAGAGGAAGAACCTCTGGAAAAGATACCTAAGACTCCTAAGTATGTGTAGAAGAATCATTTTGAAGATCAAATCATTGGAGATAACATAAAAGGTGTGTTGATAAGGAGAAATATGCTATGATAGAGGAATAGGTAAATGTTTGTTTACTTTTAGAGGTAGAACCTAAAATAGTAACTAAAGCATGCAAGGATGATAAATGGATCAAAACTATGGAAAAACAGTTGAGACAAATTGAGAAGAATTAGACTTGGGAATTGGTCCCAAGACCAACAAATAATAATGTGATAGGAACTAAATGGGTTTTCAAGAACAAACTGAATGAGGATGGAAAAGTTATTAGAAACAAGGCTAGACTTCTATGTAAGCTCTACTCACAAGTGGAAGGAATATAATTTGAAAAGAATTTTGCTTCGGTGACAAGAATGGTCCAAGTTATTATTATTTTTTTGGCTTTTGCAGCACATGAATACTTCAATGGGTATCAGATGGATGTCAAGTCTATCTTCTTGAATGGTGAGTTAGAAGAAGAGGTTTACATTAAACAATCAGAAGGTTTTTCATTTTCAAAAGATGCTAATATGAGTTGCAGAAGGAATTTTATGGACTCAAAAAATCTCCTAGAGATTGGTATGCAAGATTGGATAGATACTTGTTGCAGCAAGGACTCAAAAAGTGTACTGCAGATAGCAACCTTTACTTCAAGGTTGAGGGAGATCATATCTTGATTGTGGTTGTGTATGTTGATGAAATCATCATTGGATGAAATGAAGGTATGTGTAAGATATTTGCATAACAGATGCAAAATAAGTTTGAGATGTCAATGTTAGGGAGATGAATTTCTTCCTTGGGTTACAAATCAGTTAATCAGTAAAAGGAATTTTCATTTCACAATAAAAGTATATAAAGGAAATGTTGAAGAATTTTGGAATGGAGGATTCTAAACTAGTGAGTACTCCCATGGTTATTGGTTGCAAGTTGAGCAAAAATGATGAATCTCCTAAGATAGATCAGAGCAAGTATAGATCAATGATTGGTGGACTATTATACCACATTGCTACTAGATCGGATATCATACATGTAGTTTTTCTTGTGGCAAGATTTCAATAATATCCCAAATAATCACATGTGGTGATAGTTAGTCTGATATTTAGATACTTGAAGGGAACTCTAGATTTTGGTCTATTGTATCCTAGGGGTACTAATTTCTCTTTGAGTACACATACAAATGTAGATTGGGTAGGTTGTATAGATGACAGAAGAAGTACAAGTTGAGGTGTTTTCTTTCTTAGAAGCAGGATGATTTTTTTGGTCGAGTAAGAACCAGGATTCAGTTTCATTATCTATTGTAGAGGTAGAATATATTATAGTAGCATCATCTTGTACTCAGGTGTTGTAGATGAAGTAGATATTGAAGGATATCAAGGTGCCATATGATGAACCTATTTCTATCTTGTGTGATAATACAAGTGCTATCAATATTTCAAAAAACATGATAATGCATTCAAGGATAAAGCATATATCTATCCAGTATCACCTTCTAAGAGAGAAAGTTGTAGAGAATGAGGTGAAGCTAGAGTATGTGCCTACAAAGGATCAAGTTGCGGACATTTTCACAAAGGCTATTCCAAAAGATACATTTGAGTATCTTTGATAGAAGTTAGGGGTTATTGCCCCTCCTTTCAATTACATACATAAGTGGTGCATCTATCCAAGAGAGTGTTTCAAGATACATTCTTGGTCTTGGATTGATGAAGGCTACCTCTCAAGGGGAGTAGGTAGTATTATTTTTGTTGGCGCAGTCATGTGGAGCATATCTTGTGCCCCTAAGGGGGAGAGAGAAATAGAGAGAAAGTTGTGGAGAGAGAGCAGAAGTAAGTCTGAGAGAGAAGTTTCTTGACGATTTTTTCTAAAGTGAAGTATGAAGATGTTTCCCTTTTTCATTGGTGTCAAAGGGGGAGAGATAAAATCTGAAAAAAAATGGAGATAGATTGAAGTATAAAGAACTCCTCAAGTTAGGGGGAGAGACTGAAGTTAGGGGAGAGTTTTCTGAGTGTTTCTTGATGCAGATTTGTTGTTTTGAGCTGGTGTTACCATTGCAAAGTTACTTTTATTATTGATGGTTTTTTTAGAGCTGGTGTTGCCATCAATGACAAAGGGGGAGATCGTTGGATATTTTCTAGAGTGTTGGAGATTATTAGTGTTGTCATTGATGTCAACCCATGGTGTGGTGAAGAATTTTGGAGATGTTGAAGAGTGTTACATGAGAAAGAGTTATGGTTCAATCCTTAGTGTGGATTTGTTATGGTTTGATGTCACATTGATGTCAACCTTCAGTATGGTTAGGAAGATTTTCATAGCGTTGTCATTGTTGTCAACAGTGAGTGTGTTGTACTATGTTTCCTTTAAGTATTTCCACTGATGTCAACCTCTAGTGTGGTGTTGAGTAGGTATTATAGATGGGGAGATCATTGGTGTTGTAGATGTTGTAGATATGTTGAGAAGGTTTTTGTGGTTTTTTTGATGTAGCTAGTTCACTTGGTTTCCAAGTGCTTTTGAGAAAATTTGAATAAAAGAGTGTGTAGTGTGATAGAGGTATGTTGAGTGTTGTGCTCCACATTTATTCATGGTTGAATATATGCTTGTGCAGTTTAGATATGATGACCAGTGATGTTCAAAGGTGCTATATCCAATGTTTTTATGTGTAGAAGGTTGTCTAGGAGAAATGAGATTGCTCCACTTTTTTTGCAGTGAAGTTTCTTTTCTTGCATATTTGGGAATGTGCTAATATTATTTGTTCCTACCTTTCATTGGAGTATATGGTGTTCAACTACTCCACAAGATTGGATTCATAAGTTGTGTTTTGTGGTAGTGTTTTTGGTTACACAAGATGATGGTGTCCTCATTTTCAGGTGGTTGTGGTAGTGTTACAGGATATTCTGATGATGCTAAAATATTATAGGATGTTGTGTGGATACTTTGAAGTACTAATTTTTGGTCCATATTTTATTTTCAGATTTGGAGAGGTGTGTATGTGGTCACTTGTTAGTGTTAGTGCGGGTTTGGCTGAATTGGGTGATACCACTAATTACGGAGGATGTTTGTTGTTTGTGGAAGTCTGGCGAGGTGTTTCAATGTATATTTGGATTATAGTTAACCCTTTGTGTGGTCTTCCTTCACTTATTTCTACTGCAAAAATATTTGGTGTTGACCTATTTAGTGGTTACACATTTGAGGTGCATACATTTCATTATGGTTGACATGGAGAAATTTTTTGAGGTTGTGGAGGATATATATGAAAGGTTAATTGTTGGATATGAGTGTGGATCAGTGTGTGGTGTCTGAAAGATGTGAATGTGATCTAGTATGGTGATCTAAGTGTGATATTAAACACATAAGACTACTAGATGCAGTAGAAAAAGATGTCTACATTTTTAGTGTGCCTAAAGTTGCTGGAGGTAGTGAGATGAAGGTTATGGATCATGCAAAGTTGCAATGGTGGATTTTCCTATTGCTTTGAGATGGTGAATATCTTTGTAACAATCTTGTATTCTTCTTTATTTTGGGTAGTGATCCCTTGGAAGTGATCCCTTCTTCTCTTTTGGGAAGTGATCCCTTTTGGTAGTGAGACTATTGTATTCAGTGTTGCTATTCACATATATGTAAGTTAATCCCCACCATGGTTTTTCCTTGATTAGGTTTTTCCATGTAAATCTAGTGCTCTTATGTATGGTGCTGAATGTGTTTAGGTTTTCATATGTTTACATTTTGTTGATGGTTAATGAGAATTTAAGGTTTTAATACACAACTAATTCACTCCCCCCTCTTAGTTTTCCTATGTGTCTAACACATTTTTGTATTAAAAATCATCAAATCTATAGGAAAATTGACATTATTTTATGAAGCATTACATAATTTGGATTTTTTGAGCAAATTCATAACTCTAGGTTATCACAATACATTGAAAATCAAGTAGAGACATGTTTCCTTTTCAAATATGTGGTTTTGATATGGTAAATAATGTCTTGGATAAGGTCAATCTCCCTAATTATGAGTATAATTTAGGGAAATGAAATGAGGTCACTAATAAATATGTTAGTCATTCTCCCAATGTCTTCCCTAATTATGAGAATACCTTAGTGCAAGAGAACAAAATCATTGACACATTTCTTAATATCACTTTTCCTATTCTTAATTCATCTCCAAACATCTCTCCCACGTGTGAGAATTTTTTGGTGCAAGAGGATACAATCATTGACAATCATGACAATCATAGTTTTTCTTCTCTCGATACCTCTCCTATTTTTCGCGAAGGTATCTAGGAGTTAGAAGATACAATCCTTGAGCATCATGATAATATTGTTTGTTTCTCTCCCCCTACCTCTTCTACTTGGGAAGATATTATTGGGCATAAATATGACAAGATGGCTTGCTTAGATGAACATGTTAATATCACCTTAGATCCCCCCTCGATTGAAGTTCATCAACAAGAATTAAAATCCATTGAGGTTATGAACATGCAATTATCTATTAGATCTCCCTTAATTATTGGACCTCCTAAAACTCCTTTTGGAACTCCTAAGATTCCTCTAATCATTGGGCCTCAAAAGATTCCTAAGTCACCTCCTATGCCAATTCTCATTATAGGACCTCCTAAACCTCATGGCCATATCCTAAGTTCTGGAAAACAAGTTACTAGTAATCATGTGTCGTGACAACCAAGTTATCATACCATAGCTCATAGATATAACACTAGAAACAATAGGAAACCAAGAAAAACTCCAACATCCATTCCATTTCCTCAACCACATATCCCACCCACACCTAGCATCCAATAGCATAGTGGTAAAGAATTTGATCTTATTGAGCAACTTTGTAACACTCCTGCCAAGATCTCCCTTTGGGATTCAATCCAATCATCATGAACTCGCCATATTATGCTTCAAAATTCCTTGAAAAATTTTGTCATCCCTCCTAGTGCACAACCAAATGATGTGGTAGCTTTGATTGATAATATGAATTCACCTAATTTGGACATTTTCTTTCATCAAAGTGAATTACCTCCTTTGGAAACACAAAAAAAAAGATCCTTTGATGATAATGGCTATTATTAACAAGTTTGGGATTAGGCATACTCTTGTTGATAATGGTTCGGCACTCAATGTTTGTAGTGTAAATCTTTTGGATAAAATAGGAGTAAACAAGACTAAAATTCAACCAGATTCTTTGTCTATATGTGTTTTTGATAATGTGGGAAAGCAATCACTTGGTGTGATAACATTACCTGTTAAAGTTCATAAGGTTACTTTACAAAATCTTATCCATGTCATGCCTCATGATCTTCATATAATATCTTCTTGGGTAGACAATGGATTCTTGAAGTGAATGTGGTGCCTTCAACATTACATCGTCTATTGAAGTACACTTACAAAAACAAGGTTTACACGATAAAAGTCGATCCTAAATCTGAGAATTTTTTACAAACTGTAACAAGAATAATGAATAGTCATAGAAGATTGAAACCAACTACAAAGGTGGAACCTTTACAATTTGAGGATAAGGATAAGTGTCTTTCACTCGTGACAAATGATTGGGGATCATTATATTTCACACCTAAATTCAATGGGGAATTCAAGATTATACAAGTGAAGTCAAGAAAATAGAAAGAAGTGACAATGATATCAATCGAATCATCAAAAGAATCTAAATCCACAACTTTTAGCAAAGAAGAAAACATAAAATACAGATCTACATATGACAAAAGTGATCATAAAAAAACACCTTCTTTGAAAGAAATGAAAGAACTTTTGGAAGAGGTTATGAAATTTTGAAATAGTTTGGCTATAATGAAAAAGGTTGTGGGATAAGAGAACTAGGTATCTGTGTCCCTATAGAGCCTAGCATGAAAGAAACAACAAGACATCTTGGTTATTGTCTTTTAATTTATTAATAGTATTAGTTGCCACTCCTTTCCATGTGGTAGTTGTAGTGACATAACATGTTCACTACCATGCATGGGGTTATAAACTGGGTTTTATACAATCATACTTTATTTTGCAAGGAGCAGCATATCATGATCCGATTGTCTCATCATTGTCCTACACTTGGGCGGAAAGGGGTTAGGTAGCTTGTCTTAGGTGTATTTCTTATTGATATCCCTATCTATCTCCTTAAAATGTTAGTGTGGTGAGTACACTAACATTTTAAGGGGGGCATATAGTTCCCTGATTATTGTTTGCATGGTCCCTTCTTAGAGATGATAACATACATCTCCTAAGAAGTTTGACCATATTAATTAAAGTGTTCCTTTCTCGATCTATGTGAAGTATCACTTTTGTGGTAATGTTAGGCTTAATGTCCCATAAGAGTATGACCTTTCTTGGCATATGGAATTCCTCTTGGTGGTAATGCTATGGTTTTTATTCCCTAAGGTGTGAATCTTTTATTCCTCAACTAGTCCTCTCTTGGTCGTGATGTCAAGTCTGATTTTCCCTAAGGTGTGAATCTTTTATTCCTCAACTATTCCTCTCTTGGTGGTGATGTCGAGTGTGATTTTCCCTAAGATTTGACCTTTCATATATATAGAAAAACCCCTTTGATTATTATTTTTTTTACCTTGACATTTTTTTCCATGAGTGTCTAGCATAATGTAGCTTGCTAGCCTTGTGAAGCAATGATCATTTTTATGGGTACACACCTAGTAAATATTGGACTTCACTAGACCTTGTGTGTTTCTTATCTTGACCGTGGGGCTCACCTAGTGAATATCAGACTTCACTAGCCCTTGTGAGTATATTTTATGGATGTATAGCAGAACACAACTTGCTAGTCCATCCTTTTTATTTTTTTTATTTTTTTCCTTTTTGCATTAGCTTTGACATTGAATGTTTGTGTACCTTGTATCACTACTACACATGTATGTGTTCTTTTGTGACTATATTGGTTTTCCATGAGATCATAGATCTTGGGGGCTTGATCACTCTCCTTGATCCTTTTTCCATCTTATCCTTCCAACAGTTGCACAATTGGACCTCCCTTGACATATAGTTTTCTACCTAAGTGTGAGTCTGAGCGTAAGTTCATACTCTCACTAAAGTGGGGGCTAAATTTAGTGTAGAAAATTGTATACCTTTATAATTTCACACTATGTTTGGGTCCCCTAATTTATTAAACTTAATTCAGCTTCTAAGTTGCCAAATTATGCATTCCAAAGTCTTATTTTTACCATTTTTTGAAAGGAGAGAACTTTAAATAAATGTATTTAATAATTGAATTTCCTTAGATCATGTATGTCTTAGAAGTTTAGGCCAGGACCCATTCGTCTATGGGTGAATGGGCCCCTTTATGAGCTAGGACCTAAATTAAAATATGTTTTTGGCAACATTTTAATGATCAAAATTCAAATTGTAAGTGCCAGATTTTGGAATCTAATTTTTGGGAAACTAGATAAACACCTACAAATACCTAGTCTTTTCATCATTTGAAATCTAAGTGAAAATCAATTGAGGAAATTATTGTCAAGATCATTCAAGAGAAACATTATCAGTCATTTGTAGCAGCAATTAAGATCCTAACATCGTGTCAAGTTTATGTGTGTTCATGTTGTCTTGTGAAGGATAACAAGGGTTGTAGGTCTTCATGCATCGAATAATTCAAGCAAATAAAGCAATCAAGATCCAATTTCCTTGAAGTGATGTGTATGTCTTTAGTCCTTCAAGGAATCTATTGAAGGGTAGTGAGTTGTAGCAATTGTTCATTCATCATTTCCTTCATTTCCATTCAAGGCTTTTATCATTGACACTGCTATTGTGAAAGTGGGAACACTATTCACGGGGTTTGACTAAGGCAAGCCTCTAAAATGGCCCAACATTTTCTCCCCATTTGAATGTGCAGGTTACAGGTTGAAGAAGGATTGAAAATATCTTAAAGATAAATTTTACATTTGTTGTCATCGTTCTTGTTAACATACAAAAATAAAGTTGTAGAATTCATTTTCAACATTTCAAAAAAATTGCAAGTGGAAAACAGAAGCTCAAACCCGACATTATATGACCTAGAAAGTTGATCAAGACATTCCTATAAGGACCCATTCGCCCAAGGGTGACCTAGCCCTCCTACAGTTCTTGAAACAAGATTTTTTGGGTTGGTACATATCGCTATGCACTTCCCGGATCTACTTACAAACTATTTTTTTTCTATCAGTTGTCGAGATCTTACATTTTAATATTAGGGCATATCAGATTATTAGTTTAATCATTCTAAAATATTTCCAATCCATTCTAATCCCCCTATAGATGTAAATCTAGGTCTAATTGGCTCACCATTAGGGCTAAAAGTCAATCTTTTCAACATCTCTAATGAAATGTGGAGAAAGGGCCATTGAATCCTAGGTTCTTTGCATTAAGGGCCTAGGATCATATTTTTCTACGTTTTAGGTTGATGAGGAGAGTGTTATGTTACATGGAGTGGGATCTAATGGTTTGAGCATGCAAAATCCGATATCACCTCACACAAAGCTAATTGAGAGCAAGAGAACATTTATTTAATGTAACATAATTTATTATTTGTATTATGTAGTGTGCAGGTGGGTGCTCATTCATTTATTTCCATACATGTAAGATCTCTAAAAGAGATGAGAATCATGATCTCCATTATGATCTATGTGATATTATCATCACCCTATTCATTAATTCATCACGTGTTTCCCACTTCATTTTCCTCACTTCAACACTAGCTTTCTAGACTCATGAATAATCGTTTCAATCACAATTTTGAAGCACAAAATCATTCCTCACAATGATCTACAATAGGAAATAATAACAAAGACCGTTCGATGCAATCAAGTTAAAAACCATTTTCCAATTTGACTGCATCAATAAAGTATAAATTAAATATATTTTATGAGAGAATCTATAATTTAATTAGAATAACTTGGTTATGTAAGATACTACGTTAGTCTTAAAGTAAGTATTTTAGTCAATAGCTATATTTAAAAATGAAAGATTATATTAAACACTTAGTTGCTTCTATAAATTATTCTAATAGTTATTTTGTATATTGGATTAACATTCTCCCTCCTATTATTAAAGATGTGTCATTTTCTTCAATAGAGTGAATGTTGTTTGGGACTAGAGTTAAGTTTTTTGAATGTTTAAATTGTTAAAAAATATTTTAGTTTAAAATTAGGTTATCTATGAAAATTTAAGTATAGAAGTGGAGATAAATTAATTAAGATGAGTAAGATAAATATCAAGAATAAAATTAAATTATACATTCAAATGCGGAAGAAAGGAAATGAATATGATTAAATATATGGTAGACCACGTAAATGGATTTTAGAGTAAACTTGATTTAATCATTGAAACAAAAATAATGTTAAACACAATGTCATTGAACCTCCTATCTATAACGATTTTGATCTTTCCTTTTTACTAAGAGATTGGAAATAAAGCATGGTTATACTATTATTATAAAAGAGTATTTTAGATTGAAACTTGTACTTACTTTTTTTCTATAAGATGTTTGTTGAACCTAAATAAAATTAATATTAATTGATAATTTCTAAATAATATATAATCCTCTACCTTAGTCTAAAAACTATAGGTATGTAACAACAACCAAAATTTCCCTTATATGCTTCAATTCACTCACTGCTATAGTTATTTACTAACTCATGCAACAATCCTACCTCATTTTATCTCTCACCTCAAATAAAAATGAAATAAAATTATCTTCTCTCTCCTAGGAACCTCCCTCATAAGGCCCCTATAAATTCATGTTCTCTTCCTCAAGATCGGGAGACTTTTAAATTGCATATTTTAGGATTTTCACAATAATTGTCACCAAAGACATTATATACAACATCATTCCTACATTAAATGGAGCATGAGTTTTGCAAGCAATGGTATGACTCACATTTCCCTCCCTTTTTCCTATCCATTTTCCTCTTCCCCTCTCACAAAAATTTACAACAAAAAGTGAAATTTGCATGGGTTATAGATGTCCAAATTACTTGAATTGATTTTATAAACTCAAATGGACCTGTATTTTTTTATGTGCTCACAAACAAACTAGATAAAACCAAATTTGTTCCTGCTAGTCTTTGGCAAGAACTTCACTACCTACAACCCTTGTTGTAATGGATGAGAGACTGTTATAAAGTGATTGATAAGTTAATATTTTTATGAATTTTATATTGTGCATGTATATGAGTGTATCAAGGTTTAGTGGAATGGGGTTGTGTTCTTGGCTATGAGTTATCCATTTGGTCAAATTAGGCCTTACTGATGATAAGGTAGATAGATATTTCATTAATGGATGTTCTCAAGTAACATTCCCTTCTCTCAAATGAAGTTCGAGGGAGATAAAAACAAGTTATAGATTATTGTATTATTATTGTAGAGGAGGGGGATTGACTGCTCAGGACCCTAGGTCACGAGAGGGTCTAGAAAAATCAGTTACCCTAATCTACCTCACACTAAGGGATTGTTTAAGATAGTTTTGAATGTTTAAATGGGGAAAAAGGAAGGACACCTGATCTGCCTCTTTCCTTCTACCAGCCCAAGAGGTTCAGGAAGTCAGGTGAGTAGGTCACCAGAGTCCAAATTGCAATTTAGGTAGCTCACTACCAGAGGACTCCAACACAAGGAACAAAAGATGACAACATGATATAGTAGCGTCTCAATTGGGCACCGGTGTTCGTACGGAAAAAGAGTGTAAAGTACAATCTAAACTCAAAGAGAACCTACTAATGAACTAACAAATATGATTTAATGCAATAACAGAAATAGAAAATAACTAAATAACAATAATATTGAGAAAGTACTAAGATTAAGTCTAACTACAAAATGACGAAGAAGGGTAAGGAAAGTGCACCTTCCTACCCACAAGTTGATATCTTCAAAATATTTACTCCATGAGCAACCTACACAAACAAAATGGAAAAATGTTAGGGTTGTGTATAGAGGATTGTTGCAGTTAGTCCCCTGCTTTGGTGTTCCACCTCCATGAACAACTAGTATAGCAACAATAGAGAAATGTGATAAATAAAGGTATTGAAATGGAAGTACTATGCATTATTCCAAACAACAATATGATACGAAAACAACACAATGATGCTACGTGAATGGAAGATAGAACAATATCACCTTCAACCACATCCACTCAAGGAAAATGGGAGAAGGAGTGAGCTCGCAAGCTTGTAAATGTTGTTGTTGCCACAACAATGAGGAGATTGAGTCCACAAAACACTAACTTGTTGCTTCAATTGAGGTGAGAATGTTGTGAATGAAGTGAAAGATAGTAGCTCAAGTGTGTGAATGATCAAGAAGTATGAAGAAGATGAATGAGATGAATGAATAGGACATTTGAAAATGAAATTGAAGGCAAAGGAGTCGTTTGAGGTAAATCAAGAGTGTAGAAACATTACAATTCATCGCCAATGGAGAGTTGTAATTCCTCTATGAATTCCAAAGGTACGAATCTTATCAAGATGGCAACGTGCCACGTAGACGTCTGCGCATCATGCTAGTGTCCCTGACAAAATATCCTCCACCAACACTAAAAATAGTTGTAAAGTGGATGGGAAACGAATGAAGAACATAGAATAGCATCATCATATTTAATTTATCTAAGGTAGGAGGTACATAAATGGGGAATTTGTGAGGGGTGCAAATTCATGCCATTAAATTTTTCCCCCACTTTAGCAAGCATAAGTGTTAATGAATGCATGGTAAAGTAGAGAGAAATTTGAGAAATGTATACCTGAATTGTCGAGGAAGCATACGACAATCTAACACACTCGAACACATAGGAAGAGGAGATGGCTCCACAAGTACTTGTTCTTGAGGAGAGCTGAAAAAAATGTGTTGGAAGACCTCAAACCTACAGAAGGTGAACAAAAGCCTTTGTAGGTGCTTGGTCCTACAAGGGAGACACCCCAAGTTCTTGGTCTTCATGGGGGAGGCTAGATATGAAAGGAACCATAGAGTTTTATAAGCCCTTACAGGTGCTCAGTCTTGCAAGGAAAAATCGAGGTCCTTGGTCCTCCAAGCCTGATTGAAAAAGTAGCTTTGCAGGTCCTACAAAGCAACATGTTAATCTGTAGAAAAAACATGTTAGACAATAAAAATCCAAGTAGGCAAGCAGAAAGTTAACAATTGAAGAAGAGCTTTCAAATTGGTCCCTTGGGAACCCTTCAAAAGAAAAAGGGGTCCACTCAATGGATGCTTTGTTTGAAAGATGATGATATTTTTGGCAAATGATTCTAGCATCAAGGAATCCTTTTGAAAGACATATTTCATCAAGGAATTCAAAAGGAAGAATACTCTCTCGCAAGGGAAAGTTTTCAGACTTCTTCATCAAAAAAATTACTCCCTTCCCAAATGAATTTTTTTAGATTCTTTCTTTATGAATCCGTGATGAGAAAAATTCCGCTAGGGGTCCTTGTTGAAGAATGCAATTTTCGAAAAATAAAGGATTTTTAACGAGGGATTCATTGGCCACTAAATACACCTTTTGAAAATCAAAGAAATATGATAGTCCCCCCTTGGATGGTGTGTGATGAACACAAAGGCATGTGACATCCTAAGGAGAGAGAAGAAAGTGATTTTGTGGTCCACGATACATGACGAGATGTAAATGTGGAAATATTGTTGCACATGCAAGGGACAACACATAGGCACCACAACATCACGAATCAAGAAAAAAAGAGAGAAAGATAAAAAAGAAAACATAAGCAAAAAATATATATCAAGAGACAAGGGGATCTGATATTTTGGGGTCAAAGTTGCTCATAGATATAAATAGATAAATATAATATAATAATATATGAACTGTCATCAATCCCCTACTATATCAAACCATGTGAACAAAGGTGTGTGAAGACAAAATAAAAATAAAAATTTGGGTCAACATGGAAGGGAGGCCTAAATGCCCCCAACACTTTGTATCATCCCCAATTGTCAAAAATCAAGGCCAATAGAGGAAGAATGATGTAACAAATAGCAGAAGTTTATGACACAAAACACTCTTGTATCCAAGAACCTACAAGGGTGACAAGGGTCCTCTAGGAACATATAAAATAAGCATAGGGGAAATAAAACACATACACAAAATCCAATCTACAAACAAAGAAGAGGTGCCATCCTATTCCTCATCAACCAAGAGGTCGTTGTTCTCCCAATCTAGATCATTATAAGGGGAAGGTGGATGATCCTGCAAGGGCGAGATAGCAAGGGGAGAACCATTTGTTTCTCTTGTGACAAGAGCCAAGGAAGAGGGCCCCTGAAGATCTTCTTCACTCAATTCCTGTGAGGTGAATGTAATTGATTTTGCAAAAATCACCAACAAAGTTGGGACATCATCTACTAAGTTGAACATGCACTTGATGGGAGTGCCATGTGTCAACTAAGTGGGCAATGAAGGAGGTGCCTGAGATCCACTATTGAATTCACCGAAAGACTTGGGGGTAGTGACAGACTCAGGGGACGCCAAAGCTACCTCCATCACTAGGAAGATGCAAGCCAAAGCAAAACCATCTTCTAAAGAAGGAAATCCCTTCTTCTGACCCCCATTAGAAGCAAGGTATTCCTCTAAATTGTGCTTCATTGAAGGATGTGAGATCCCCACAGACGAAGCAAAAGGTGAGGAAGAAGAAAATAAAACCATAGTAGACACCATTGAGGTGTTCAGCATATCCATGGGATTGGGAAAAGGTGGGATGCCCAAAAGGGACATCATGAGAGAAGGCTCAATTGAGGGAGCAACATGAACACTTGCACTCTCTTAGGGTGAGGGTCATCCACACTTATGAGTAGAGTCAAAAGCAAGATTGAGGTGATGGGAACTAAAGCAGAAAGGGTAGAAGAGGAGGACATAGCAGAAGATGCCAAAATAGGAGATGTTGTCTCCCCTTTCTCCTTCTACAAAGCAGCTTGCTCAATAGCTAGAGCCTTCCTCCAATGCTTATGCTCACATGCAAGGAAGTTTCTTTGGATCCAAGAGCTAGATGTTGCAACTTGAGGAGGATCATAAAGCTCTTTTTTTGTCATTGGGGTGTCCATCACATCCATTATCGACAAAGGGAGTGACTCCTGGATAGAGACGGGAGGAAGAGATACAAGAATGGATATCACAACTGGTGTAGAAGCAAACTCAAGCACCTTAGTGGCGAGCCTCTTCCCATTCACTACCCTAGGGGAAAGAGCAGTAGGAGGCCATAGAGGTCAAGACATAGGGGAGAATCCACAGTGACCCTTCCCATTACCATACACAACAGGTCGAGGGACAGTGAGCAAGACAGGAAGGTTGAACACCTGACACTTGGATTTCTCCCAATTGGGCACCATCGAACTCCCCAAGAGATGCATAGGGGTGGAAGTTGAGGGTGTTGTAGTTGTACAAGAGGTAGAGGTAGGTAGAACTGTAGAGAAAGAAGAAGGCTCCTAAGCACGAGTAGACTTCCCCTTTCCTTTTTGAGAGGAAGAGGCAGTAGCCTGCTTCCATAATGCAAGGTAGGTCATTTATGGATGTACCTTTCCCCCGATCTTATATTTAATGTAATTTTGATAAAGCGGGTCCATTCTTGGAGAAAGCAAACTGACTGGGAAGGGCCAAAAGTGACCTAGTGAATATCCCCCACGCGATACCAATGCTTGTTATCCAGTGTCGTGCATGACATGCACTGCACCTTCATGAGAGAATTTTAGACTTATGAATAACAAAAGTGACTGCATTCACAGAAACTAGCCACAAGATGCCTAGTTTCACTCTAAACAAGTCAAATTTTGGAATGACATCAAAGGTAGCATTCACAACCCTAGGTCCCACTAGGATGGAAAGAGTTATAGAACTAGAAGGAGCAAGAGAAAGGTCATCATGGGTACATATGGTGGTCTTCATATTTTCATATTCCTCCCTTTGTATTGAATTTAGTACAAGAGTCTCCTTCATAATAATGTTCATGTGACTCGTAGGATCCACAAGCACTCCTAGCACAATGTTTCCATTGACGCAAGCAGGAATATATAAAGGAGAAGCTTTATTATTCATGGGAAAATCATGTGATGTAAAGGTTATATCTGGTGAACTAGTCACGGGTTGAGGGAGGGGACTATGAGTAAACAAAACCACATTTACGTATATTGAGGCCTTTGGAGAAGCACCAAAAGATTCAATAATCAAATTCACAGAGTGAGACAGAAACGGGTCCATATAAATCTGCAATAAATTATTCGCCTTAGCCACTAACTTGTTTGTATTTTTCTTTTGACCATCAAGTAAAGTGGTACCATTATCAATGCAATCCTATATCTCATGATGCAGGCACATACAACATTCAGTATATGCTTGTGGACCCAATGGTATTGGTAGAACACATTTCCATCATACCAGTTGGAGTAAGGTTCTCTAAGAGGCCAACTCCCAACGTTATAACTTTATCCTTCAATTCATACAACTTTGTGAACTGTCAAATTTTCCTTTTCCTGAAATTGAGACAATAGATATTCCCTCCAAACGGGAGCATGAGGAAGATCTCCTCAACCATAAGAAGACCCATTTGATTCATATCCATTTATCATAACTAAAATTTTATGTAGATCTTCATCCACCTTGACACTTGCACTTTCAACAATCATTCTCAACCTCTTGTTATAACACTAGTAAGCTTTGATTTTTGTAGAATATCCAAGGAATATTCCTTCATCAAATCTAGCATCAAACTTTCTTAAGTTCTCTTCATCTTTTCTAATATAGAATTTGCTTCCAAACACTCTGAAATATTTGACAGTAGGAGTCCTTCCATACCATAACTCATAGGGAGGATTTGAACTGATTTCTCTTGCTTGTACTCTATTAAGTATGTAGACTGCAATATGAATTGCTTCTCTCTAATGATCTTCTAGTAGTGTTTATTCTTTCATCATAATTCTTGTTTCTTCCTAAAGAGTCCTATTCTTTCTTTCAACCACTCCATTTTGCTAAGGAGTCCTAGGGGCTGACAAAATCCTCTTTACTCCTTGAACTTCACAAAAACTATTAAACTCATTGGAGGTGAACTCTCCACCTCTGTCAGATCTTAAACCTTTGATTTTCATATCCATTTCATTCTCAACCATAGCTTTGAATGCCTTAAAATTTTCTAAATCTTTTGATTTTTCTTTAAGAAAAGTAACCCAAGTCATTCTAGAGAATAATCATCAATCAACAACATGAAATACCTATCACCTTGAAAACTTCTTGTTCATGTAGGTCCACAACGATCTGTATGCACCAACTCACCTGTAGTAGATTGTTCTTTGACTTTGAAAATATTTCTAGCTTGCTTCCCAATCTGACATTCCTTGCAGACAACATTAATAGGATTTGTAATCTTTGGAAAATATCTTACAAATTTATTTGAACTGATCCTCACTAGGCTATTAAATTTTATGTGATGCATTCTTCTATGCCATAGCCAAATTTCCTTGATATGAGTCATAAAGCATTAACCATTTGCACCATTAAGTTGATAAACATTTTCGTCTGTCCTTCCTACTGCAACCATAGTTCCAAAGCCTTTTCTGATCTCACGACCATTGTCTTGCAACACAACACTATATCCTTTTCTACACATTTTTCCTACACTAAAAAGGTTATCTCACAAACCATTAACATAAATAACATCATCTATATTATGCTTTCCATCAAAACTGATTGAACCTTTTCCACATATCTTAGAAGATGTATCATCACCAAACTTAACTAAACCACCTTCAAAATTCTCAAACTTAAAAAACTTACTCTTATCACCTGTCATGTGATTTGAGTATCCACTATTAATGATATAGTTGTTCTTCTCTTCTCTAGCATGAAAATCAGTCACCATTTCTCCTCCAATATTATGACCTACTTCTAGAGCACTTTCCTTCATACATCTCACAAAGTTAGCAGAATTAGTTCCAACATTTAGATCCATGAACAAGCATTCATCATCAAATAATCAGATTTATCATCAGATATATTGGAATTTTCTCTAACATAGTAACTTTTCTTAATTGATTTATCTTTATTCTTCTTAGGTCTTGAATCGCAAATTTTTATAGGGGCTTCTCTCTTACAATTCTAGGGATTTGCACCTAAAAGGAGAAAGGTATCCCACAAAAACTTAGGGGTTCACTCAAGACTAATGCAAATATGAATGAAATATTCCTAAATGTAATGCTCTAAATGAAAAGAACTGAAAAAGGAAATGATTTATTAATGCAAAACTTAAGAAATGCAAGTTTTTTTAAAACACATTGTGATATGCAGAAATGACCTAAGAATGCAAACAAATAATAACAGAAATGAATGAAACTGGAGAGGTGCACCTAGAAGCTAGAATGTGATGCAAAGAGGCTCTGGAATCCTACAGAATTTTCTATTGAAGCCAACTAGGACACTTACGCCAAGTTGGCCAACTTAGTCCTATTTCGGGGAGATTCTATCGGAACAGGTTTCAACCAAATGGGTATCCGGAAATGCAAAAATCACTTTTCAGGTCTGGCAGTGGAACTAATTCACCACTGATGGTGACTTAGTCCACCTTCAGCTTTCAGGAATTTCAGGATGGGAACCTGTAGCTCTCAGTCTACATTTCTCTTCTTGACAAGTGTCTGGTTTTGATTCTACAGAAATCGGGCTGAAAAGGATCTCCAAGCTTCACTTAGGGAATTTGTTGACTTGAATGAATTTGATGGATTTACAATACCTTTTAACACATTTCTATTTGACAAATCTACATACAAGACCAACAAAACATACATGCAAAGAGGGGGGAAAGGGTTAAGGGTTAGTGAACAGGGGTTTTCCTTGGTCAAACCCCAATTTAGTAATCAAACCCTTGAAAATGAAATAAAATAAAGAGAGAATGATGAATGAACAACACACAATGCTACAACTCACCAAACCCTTGATGAATAAATCTAAAGAGATGCAAGTAGATGCTCCAATGTAGACTTGACAATACCTAGAATGCTTGAGAATTATGAATGTATGTACATTAATGTATGAATGAATTAATGGGGAATTAGAAGATGCAAAATGAGGGGAAAACCCTTTATTTATAATTGATTTTACAAAATTTCCCGAAAATAACACATCATAGGTTGACCTTACGGTTAAGAGAATAATATCTCACCATAAATTTAAAATATTTTTTTTATTTTTGTGCCCAATGGGACTAAGTCACCCCATGTGACAACTTGGTCCCACCAGGGCAATTTTACTAGGTGTCAGGAATTAAAGTGTATTTAATGATGTTTAATGAGATTATTCTCAAAAATACACT
The DNA here is from genome assembly GCA_007258455.2 of Sequoia sempervirens. NCBI lineage: Eukaryota > Viridiplantae > Streptophyta > Pinopsida > Cupressales > Cupressaceae > Sequoia > Sequoia sempervirens. The sequence goes on from VDFB02370233.1 coordinate 32,513, forward strand.
TAAGTAGGGAAGGAAAGTGCATTAAGGGGTCATTTAAACATAAGAAAGGGTCGAATTAGTGATGAAAAGCCTAGAAAAGTGTGAAAGTTTGTTACAACTCTTTACAACACTTTGAAATAAGAATTGGTAAGTGATAAAAAGAGGTTATTTAAGTGAATTATAATGAAAGGGTCCTAGAAAAGTGTGAAAGTGGGTTACAACACTTCACAACACTTTTACAAGACATCCTAGAATTCTTAATGATTCACATTACAACATTAAATCTAGGAAAAATCAAGCCAAAATCCATAAGAAAGACTCAAATGAGCATAAAAATGTCCAAGTATACATTTTTTGTGACACAAGTCTATCTCTTGAAGCTTTGATAGGACATATTGAAGCATAGTGACCAATATTTCCATAGTTAAAGCATTTGAAAGGTAGTTTACCTCAGTATTTTCCAGTGCCCTTTTTCAATTTCCTCACAAAGTTTGCTTCCAACTCATCAAATTCATCTAGATCAGATTCCTCATTCTTTTTTGCTTTACCAACTTTAAAAGAAATCTCTTTTTTGAATCGGTTAAACCAAACTCTCTTAATTCAAAAGTAGTTAAAGTACCAAGCAATTGATCTCTAGAATATTGATCTAAATTCTAAAATTCTTCAATAGCAAAAACTTGATGACTATAGGATTTAGGCAAAGATCTTAGCACCTTCTTTACCACCTCATCTTCAACTTTTCCACCAAGGCTTCTGATGGAATTGACAACTTCATCCACTTTCTGCATGTATCTTGTAATATCTTCATCCTCTGACATCCGCAGAGTTTCAAACTTGATCTTTAGGTTTTGTATCCTAGCTTGTTTGACTTTTTCATCTCCTTCATAGACACTTTCCAGCTTCCTCAAATCTCATTAGCAGATTTGAGATTCATAACTTCCACAAGTTTAGTATTACAAAGACCACTCAAAAGAGCATACCTTGATTTCCCATTGTTCTCATATGTATAATTAGATCCATCAAATAGAGGAGCCTCCTTCTTGTGTTTCATCCCATATCTACCTCAAGCGGTTAATCTTTCTTCCAAGGAACCTTGCTTTGATACCAATTGTTGAATGCACAAGACAACTGAGAGGGGGGTGAATTAGTTGTACATTAAAACTTCAAAACCATCATTAACATTAATATTTGCATTAGTCTGTAAACCATTAACAACCATTAAATCCTTATCATGCATTAGCAGAATGTAGACATGAGAAATGTTAATGCAAACACGAGAGAACACCATATTTACGTGCAAAACCTAAGAAGGGAAAAACCAAGAAGGGGATTAGCTCACATTATAAAGTAATTACAACACAAAATACAATAAGCTCACTAACAACAGTCTCACTACCCAAAAGAAAAGAAGGGCCACTGCCAAATTATAGAAAAGAATAAAAAAGAATGTTATAATGAGAAATCTATCTCAAAGCAATAGAAAGATCCACCATAACATCACTAGTACATCCACAAACTCTATGAATAATGTAGAAACATTCTACTCACTAAGTCACTTCTTCAAGTAGTCTAACACATTAAAGCTCGCACTAAATTTCATACGTTCGTACTTCACATTTCTACACTTTGCATCACACACTTTTCACCTTAATTCTCCATCAACTTAATGCTTATTTATACCATCCTTAACCTTGAAAACAATTGACAATGTCAACTAAGCACCCCAATCATGCAAATTTAAATTAGGTCGACACTAAGAATTCCCACATTGGAAAGGAATGAAAGAAAACCACACCACACCTTAACTCAGACCTAAATCCACGCATACATGTCATGCCACACTTCCACAAACATCGAAGCATATATGCAATTTGTGTAAACACCCAAGGTCAGTCGAACCTATGTAAACACAATTGAAAATCCAAGTACACACTACCTTAGATCAAAAGATGATTCATGGAAAACATACATCACTTGAACATAATTTGGAATATTTCAGAAACACCCTGAAATCTAACAAATTCCTTCACAACAACTATCACCTAAAGATCATACTCATCATGTATACCCAGTTAACTTTTCTCATACTATAAGACGTGAATCCAACCTTGCGGAGCACCAAACTTTGAACAGCTTAGACTAAAGATGGATATGAGCAATGTGACCATACCCTCAGATTTGCAAGACCAAAAACCACACTACAAAAATATGCAAAGAAAGACCATTTCTCATAGACACCACTGCAATATACAGTTCACACACTAGTGAACACAACTTTCTCTACACAATGATCCAGAACCTAAAAATTTGGATATAACACCTTTGAATACCTCTGATCAACATATCTAAATTACATAAGAAAATATTCAACACAAAATAAATGTGGAGCAAAACCATATCACTACTCTGCTATACTGAACACCTCTCAACCACACTGTTTTCTCTTTGCTTCAAATTTTCTCAAAAGCTCTTGGAAACTAAGCACCACAAACACATTCTCATCATCTTCAACACTACCAATAGACTAGTATAGCAACTCAACCACACAAAAAAGGTTGAACATCCACCAACAAAATATTTTCAAAGCAACACTAGAGGTTGACACTAGTGACACTACTAATGACAACATAATGTAGCTAATCAAAGCATCATTACATACTTCCAACAATCTCTCCATATACATGTTGACATCAATGCAATAACCTAGAACTGTTGACATAAATGACAACAAAAAATCTACTCATACTTCCAATAAGGCTTGGATCTTCATGTTTTCTCTTTTAGAGAGCAGTTTGGATAAAAATTCCTTGATTATTTTAAATTCCATCAAGGAGGATCGGTTTCCCAAACCTATTATTGAATTCAAATTTCTAAATATTTTGTATGTTGGATTCACACCATAGGGAAATGTATCATGGGGGTCTTGGATATTTGGATGCTTACATATTTGAAACACATTAAGGTTATGGGTTGAAACATAGAAAAAGGGATCCTAGGCCCTTAATGAAAAGAACCTAGGATTCAATTGTGCCCTTTTCCAAATTTTGTTAGAGATGTAGATCACAAGGTGAAAAGATTGACTTTTAGCCCCAATGGTGAGACAATTAGACCTGAATATACGTCTAATGGGGGGTTAGAATGGATTGAAAGTATTTTAGAATGATTACCCTAATGATCCTATATTCCCTAATATTAAAAATGCAAGATCCCGACAATTGACTGATGGAAACAATAGTTTTCAAATGGATCTAGGAAGTGCAAAGGACATAAAACCTACTTAGAAAAATTGGTTTTGAGGTGCCTACAAGGACTCATTCACCTAAGGGTGAATGGGTCTTTGTACAGGGGTCCTACTCAATTTTTTGGGTCCTCTAGTGTCAGATTTTAGCTTCTTTTTCCCATTGGTCCCACTATCAGAATGTCAGAAATGAATTCTGCAACTTAGTTTCCAAGTCTTAACAAGAATTATGGCAAAAAATGCGATGATACAAAATTTCTCTTCAAGATCTCTTCAATCCTTCTTCAACCTATAATTTCACATACACAAAGAGGGAAAAATTGTTTGTTTTGTTTATATGGGGGTTTTCCTTGGTCAAACCCTGGTTTGGTAATTAAACCTTGATAAAAAGATAATAAAGGGGAAGGAAATGATGAATGAACACTTGTTGCAACTCACCACCCTTCAATGGATTCCTTGAAGGATTGAAATCATACACATCTCTTCAAAGGAATTAGACTGAGTGCTTGCTTGATTTTCTTGAATGCTTGAATGCTTGGATGCTTGAGGATCTATAAGGCTTGTTAGCCTTCACAAGACAACATGAACACACATAAACTGGCATGATGTTAGTATCTTGATTGCTATTGATAATGACTGATAATGTTTCTCTTGAATGCTCTTGACAATAATATTTTCTCTTGAAATTTTCATTAATGCTAGATGGATTTCAAATGATAAAAAAACTATGTATTTATAGGTGTTTACCTAATTTTCCAAAAATTAGATTCCAAAAGCTGACACTTACAATTTGAATTTGGATCATTGACCACCAAAAACATATTTTAAAATGGATCCTAGCACATAAAGGGGACCCATTCGCCCATGGACGAATGGGCCCTAGCCTATGTTTCCAGGACACTCATAATCCATATTAAATTCATTTATTTAATTTTGGTTCTCCTTTTGGAAAATGGTAAAAATAAGGCTTTGGAATGCATAATTTGGAAAATTAGAAGCTTAATTAAGTCGAATAAATTAAGTGACCCAAACATAGTGTGAAATTTTAAAGGTATACAATTTCCTACACTACATTTAGCCCCCACTTTAGTGAGAGTATGAACTTACACTCAAACTTACGCTAAAATAGAGAAATATATGTCAAGATAGGTCTAAATGTATAATTGTTAAAGAGATAGGATAGCTAAGAATCAAGAAGGTGGCCAAGCCCCCAAGATCTATTATCCCATGGAAAACCAAAAAAGTCACAAGAGAACATGTGCATGTATACAGCGACACAAGATACACAAACATACACTATCAAAATTAATGTAGAAAGAAAAAAAGGAAAGGATGGATCAGCATCCATAAAATATACTTACAAGGACTAGTGTAGTTCGATATACACTAGGTGACCCCTGAGGTAAAATGAGAAACACAAAAGATCTAGTGAAGTCTGATATTCACTAGGTGTGCACCCATAAAAGGTGGCAGATGGGAAAGTCGCACTAGGTCTATAGGTGTGTTGTCATATGTCAACCATACCAAAAGTTATACTCCCTGATAACTCTGATAAGGTGCCATAAAATGATCAATGTGTTATGAGAATGCTACACTAAGTTCAAATCCTATGAAAAAAGTGAAGCAAAAATGCCAAGGTTTAACTTCAGGGAGGACGACTGTAAGAAGGTTAAAACCTCAAGGGATGTTGTAATCACCTCAAAAGGTAAAGAAAAACAATCAATGGGATTTTTCTCAATATATGAAAGGTATCACCTTAGGGAACTTCACACTTGACATCACCACCAAATAGGACTATTCAAGGAATAAAAGATTCACTCCTTAGGGAATACTATCCATAGCATTACCACTAAGAGGAATGTCATATGCCAAGAAAATGTCACACTCTTATAGGACACCAAGTCTAATATCATCACAAAGAAGACACATCACATGAATTAAGAATACCACACTTTGATTAATAAGGTCATACTTCCTAGGATATGTATAGTATCATCGCTAGGAAGAGACCATGCAAACAATGATCAAGGGACTATATGCCCCCCCTTAAAATGTCAACATACTTGCTATGTTGGTATTTTAAGGAGAAAGAGGAGAAGAGGGGATCCTTGAAAAGTATGGAAACCTCCCAAAACTAGTTATCCTTGCCCCCCAAGCATAGAGATAAGGACAAACACACCAAGGACTATCATGTTTATTCCATGAAAATAAATATGGTGCACTTAATATTGTACCACCATGAATAACAATGATCTAAGCACATAAAGCTACTAATTCCACATAGTGATGAGCAACATGATAGGATGAAAATAATTATCAATTAGATGAATTAGATGCATCAACACAAGGAAGAGCTCCACAATCCTTAAGATGTTGTATTTTAGTACTCAAGGCCTTACATTGATTGATAGAATGACCATGCACTCAATGATATGCACAAATGAGATTTCGTTATAGAATTTATTTCTTGTTCTTGGAGGGAAGGATATCAAGTAGGATTGGAGAAGCCTCAACAAGGTACTCACTTGATCAAGAGTAGAAGACATTCCTTTCTTTTGTGAAAAAGATATTTATTTATTACTACAAGATGCCATACATATACAAGACTTTTTAGTTTTAGATTGTGAGATTTTGTACTCTCCCATAAAGGAAGGTGTAAAATCTAATGAACCCCAATTATCACTAAAACATGTGTTTGAAGATGAAGCAGTATCTTGATTGTTATTTATATGTCCTAAGAGTGTTTTGTGTGATGACATTGATATTAAGCAAAGAATTCTTTAATTATTTCATTTATTTAAAAGGAAAATAACCAAGACCTCTTGTTTTTTCTTGCATGCTAGGGCCAATAGGGACATGGATACCTTGTTCTCTAACACTGCATCCTTTTCCATTATATCCAAATTGTTTCAAAAGATCATAACCTCTTCCATAAAGTGTTTTCATCTCTTTCAAATAAGGTGGATTTTCATGACCATTCTCAACATATGTGGATGTGTAATTTATGTTCTCTCCCTTGCTAGGAGTTATGGAATTAGATGGTTTTGATGACCCAGTGATAGATTGTGTTTATACCATTGTTTTTTCTTTCTCTTTTCTTGAATTTAATTGTATAATATTGGGTTCATCATCGAATTTAGGTGTGAAATATAATGATCCCCAATCATCTTCCGACAAAATTGTCATGGGTGAAAGGAACTTATCCTTTCCTCAAATTGTAAAGGTTCCACTTTTCTAGCCAGTGTCAATGTTTTAAGAGGATTCATCATTCCTATTTCAATTTGTAAACAACTCTCAAGTTTAGGATTGGCTTTTATTGTATAGACCTTGTTTTTGTAAGTGTATTTCAATAGACAATGTAACGTTGAAGGAACCACATTCATTTCATGAATCCATGGTCTACCCAAGGGGAGATTATATGAAAGATCATGAGGCATGACATGGATAGGAGTTTGTAACATATCCTTACCAACTTTTATAGGAAATGTTATCACACCAAGTGATAGCTTTCCCATGTTATCAAAATGAAAAATAGATAAAGAGTCTGGATAAATTTTAGTCTTGTTTGCTCCTATTTTATCCAAAAATATTTACTCTACAAATATTGAGCATCGAACTGTTATCAAATAGGATACATTAAATTCCAAACTTGTTAATAATGGCCACTATCATGAAAGCATCATTTTTTTGTGTGTTTCTAAAGGATGCAATTCACTTTGATGAAAAATGTGTCCAAATTAGGTTTTTTCATGTTCTCAATCAAAGATACCACATCATTTGGTTGCGCACTAGGAGGGATGAAAACTTTTTGTAAATAATTTTGAAGCATGTCATGATAATCTCACGATGTTTGAATTAAATCCCAAATGGAGATCTTAGAAAGAGTGTCATGAAGTTTCTCAATAAGATCAAATTATTTACCACTACACTATGGGATGTTAGGTGCAAGTGAGAGATATGGTTGAGGCAATGGAATGGATGTTAGAGTTTGTCTTGGTTGCTTATTGTTTCTAGTGTTATATGTGTGAGCTACAATATGATAACTTGGTTGCTATGAAACATGATTACTAGTGAGTTGTTTTGCAAAATTTAGGACATGTCCATGAGGTTTAGGAGGTCCTATAATGATAATTGGTTTAGGAGGTTCATAAGTAATCTTAGGAGGTCCTATAATCAAGGGAGATCTAATGGTCAATTGTGTGTTCATAACCTCAACAAATTTAACTTCTTGTTAATGATCTTCTAACGAGGGAGGATCTAGGGTGACCTTAGCCTCTTCATCTATGCAACCCATCTTACTATATTTCAAAAGAAATGTCTCAATGAGATCATCTTCTTGTTGCAAAATATCTCCCCCAGTGGAAAAATCATTACAAGGATAAAAAAGATGTTCATGACCCTCAATGGTTGGATCTTGTAACACTAAGATACATTCATCACAAATAGGAGAGGTGTCGGGAGAAGAGCAACTATGATTGTCATGATTTTCTATGATTGCATCCTCTTGCACCAAAAAATTCTCACAAGTAGGAGAGATGTTAGGGGATGAGTGAAGTATAGGCAAGGTGATATTAAGAAATGTATCAATTATTTCATTCTCTTGCATCAAGGTATTCTCATAATGAGGAAAGATATTGGGAGAATGACTAACATGTTTGGTAATGACCTGATTTATTTTCCCTATATTGGACTCATAAGTAGGGATATTGTACTTATGCAAGCCATGCTTAACCATATCAAAACCACATCTTTGAAAATGAAACATGTTTCTACTCTATTTGCAATGAATTATAACAACCTAGAGTTATGAATTTGTGCAAAAATGAGAACTAATATATCCCAATTATGCAATGCTAAAAAAATGTAAATAATTGTCCTACATATCTAGTGATTTTTAATACTAAAATGCAACAATTGTTCCAAAATTTGCAACAAATAAAAAAAAATCGCATCTTTCTTGCATATGCAATAATATTTTTCCAAAATTTCAAATCAAACAACTACAGGCAAAAATGGATTGATAATACAGAAACAAAAGGTTATGAAAAAGTTGTTTGATACACATGTACAAGGATAGGTTCACCCAAGGGTGAATGGGTCTTTGTACAGGGTTCTAAAAACTAAAAATTTGATGTTTAATGTTGTTGTTTGACGTTTCCTTCCCTGATTGCAAACAGGTTAAACAGTGACTATTTTTCCATATTTTGTTCAATTTAGGACAATGTAATGCAAGATTCAAGTGTGAAACAAATGTGAAAAAAATTTGACAAAATTTTGATGCAAATTTTAGATCTAAAATGCAATAATTCACTTGTTCTAAGATGCAAAATTCTGAAAATAAATATTTTATGCAAACTTGAAACAAAACAATGCAAAAAAAATCACTTTTTGACTTAAATGAAAGATGCAATCTAAATGAAAGTAACAATTTTAGATTCCTAACCACTTAATGAATGCAATTAAAATGTAAATATGATCTAAAGATGACTAAAAAAAATTCTAATGCAAAATATGATTCAAGATGAGTGCAATTTTTTTTGAATTTTTTATGCTTTTAGAATGCAAAAATGGAACCCTAAATGAGAAATACAAAACAATGAAATGCAAATCTAAACCTAGGGTTTGAAGTACTTCCAATTTCAGAACATTCATAGTGTAAGAATTTTAGGTTAACCAAAATGAAACATAGAAAAATGGATCCTAGGCCCTTAATGCAAAGAACCTAGGATTCAATGGTGTCCTTTTCTAAATTCCATTAGAGATGTAGATCACAAGATGAAAAGATTGACTTTAGCCCCTAATGGTGAGCCAATCAAACCTAAATATACATCTAATGGGAAGTTAGAATGGATTGGAAATATTTTAGAATGATTACCCTAATGATCCTATATTCCCTAATATTAAAAATACAAGATATCGACAACTGACAAACGGAAACGGTCATTTGCAAGGGGATCTAGGAAGTGTAGAGGGCAACAAACCTGCTCAAAAAAATTGTTGAGGTGCCTACAAGAACTCAATCGCCCAAGGGAAAATGGGTCTTTGTACAAGGGTCCTACTCAATTTTTTAGGTCCTCTAGTGTCAGATCTAAGCTTATGTTTCCCACTGGTCCCACTATCAGAACGTCAAAAATGAATTTTGCAACTTAGTTTCTATGTCTTGACAAGAATGATGACAACAAATGCAATGATGCAAAATTGCTCTTCAAGATCTCTTCAATCCTTCTTCAACATGTAATCTAAACATACACAAAGAGGGAAAAATTGTTTGTTTTGTTTGTATGAGGGTTTTTCTTGGTCAAACCTTGGTTTGGTAATTAAACCTTGATAAAAAGATAATAAAGGGGAAATAAATGATGAATGAACACTTGTTACAGCTCACCACCCTTCAATGGCTTCCTTGAAGGATTGAAGTCATACACATCTCTTCAAAGTAATTAGATCTTGCTTGCTTGATTTGCTTGAATGCTTGAATTCTTGGATGCTTCAGGATCTAAAATGCGTGTTAGCCTTCACAAGACAACATGAACACACATAAACTTTGACATGATGTTAGGATCTTGGTTTATGTTGATAATGATTGATAATGTTTCTCTTGAATTCTCTTGACAATAAAATTTTCTCTTGAAATTCTCCTTAATGCTAGATGGATTTCAAATGATAAAAAGACTATGTATTTATAAGTGTTTATATAATTTCCCAAAAATTAGATTCCAAAATCTAACACTTACAATTTGAATTTGGATCATTAAAATACCACCAAAAAAATATTTTAAAATGGGTCCTAGGATATAAAGAGGACCCATTCACCCATGGGTGAATGGGTCCTGGCCTATATTTCTAGGGGACTCATAATCCATGTTAAATTAAATATCAAATGCATTTATTTAATTTTGTTTCTCCTTTCAAAAAATGATAAAAATAAGGCTTTGGAATGCATAATTTGGAAAATTAGAAGCTTAATTAAGTCCAATAAATTAAGGGACCCAAACATAGTGTTAAATTGTAAAGGTATGCAATTTCCTACACTACATGGACCATGCACATGCCTAGTTGGCCTAATCAAAATGCACCTATTGTAATATTCAATTATCTATTTTTCTATCATATATTATGTTTTCCATAATTATGCATATGTTTGTTAGTTGTTTCTTGGTTTGACAACCCTTAAATAGGTTCTCAAAACCTAAGCTACATCAAGTGGTATCAAAGTAAGTTTTGATCCTATGAAGTGTGAATCCTATGAGATCTCAATATTTTTGAGTGCTCGATATGTGTATAATTTTTATTTTGAATCATAGGCTTTTTTCAAACCTATAGTCAACAATACCACCCAAAAGAGTTGTTGGTAGAGACTAATATGAAATCACAAAAATGGTTGAGATATTGGATGTAAAGTAGTAAAGTTGCTAAGAATTATACAAATGAGATCGTATTTGATTGAAGAAGATCAACAAAGGGGATTTTTCTAGAGGAAAAATCCTAGTGCTATGTAAGAAAAGGGAGAAAGTGACAATGAATATTGAGGAAAATTCAAAGCCATGAACATGGATGCATGCAAAGAGAGGTTGGTTTTAGTAATTTCAAGGATTGAAAAAGGTAGGCACACAAATTAAGGTGTCAATTTTTTTGGCAATCTTAAATCCTAAAGACTTAATTGACTAGATCACTGAAGGAGAGAAGTATTTTGAGTTTTAGGATATCTCAAACCTGTTGAGGGTGAGTATTTCCTAAACTATACTTAAGGTAAATTCCACCTATGACTAAATAATTCATAGTTAGATTGAATAAGGCATGAAAATTAGAAGGTTTCCCATTGGGATTCAATCATTGGTAAGTTGAGAGGAAAATTATATCCAATGGATTACCATTATAGATATTTTGAAGCTCCAAAAATTTTAATAACATAAGCTCAATCTAAAGAATTATACCAAATACTTCAATAGTCTCACCATCTAGTTTGAACATCATGAACTAGATCAAGAGAAGGTGATGTGGAATATTAACATCTGGCTTACCATCCAAGATGAGATGACTATGCTAAGTCTTTGTAACATTGAAGATGCTTATAAATATGCCTTGAAATCCATGAAAATTTTAATAAAAGGAAATTGAATGATGGTAGGGATAGGGGTAGATCCAATGCTATAATATCTCAAAAAAAATTAGGAAGGGAGAGGAGTGTCTCTTAATTGTCTAGCTATAACTATGGTAGCACAAATTTAAGTAAAGGATGAGAAGGATCTTAAAGTTCTGGAAGAGGTGTTTGGGCTACCTATTTCAAGTGTGGTTAGTCTAGTATGTGATCCATTAAATGGCTTTAGAGTGGATCAAAATATCATGACAAGAAGGATGTAAATGCACTTTTTTGTAAGTGGATGGAGAATCATTTGGATTTCTTATGTGAATCAAATATCCAAAGATATAAAAAAGAGGAACTCATGAGAAGAAGAATCTTATTGAAGCCACCTTAGGAAACTAAGGAACTTTTACATCACATAATCTTATTTTGTATTGTGCAAGTACAAAGGAAAGTGTTACAAAGTAACTATTAATAGTAATAATACACAAATCTAGTGTTCGTAGAAATGGTGTACAAAAGAGTAGCTTATACCAACCCTTACAAGGTGCCTTGGTTGAAAAAGAGGCATAAAATTGTGAGGAAACAATATCTAGTGAGTTTCAATATTGGCTAATACCAAGATGGAGTATTGTGTGATTTCATGACCATGGATGTGTTGAAACTATCAAATTTTGATGATTATTTTTCATATATTCATATCCCCTGAGTCTCCATGTGATATTTACCTAAGCCACATTTCCACTATTTTCATGGTGCTTTATCCACATTCTGCCCATACTGCCCTATAGATTTCATCCACGTTTGCTTTTTTTACACTTTGGACTGTATCAGCATAGGTCTCCATTTGTCTCCCCGACCCACTATGTTTTTTCTGCTAAATTCTTTTGTTTCAAGTGGTCGGCAGGACATTCTTATTGTCACGATGACTGGCGACTGTGGATGGGGTCTTTCAGCTGAGGTCTGGGGTATCGGCATCATGTCCTGGCGATTTCATTTTGTTTTACCGACTGGCAGATGATGGAGTGGCTCGGTGGGAGATATGGCTATCGTTGTAAGGTCTTGGTGAGTGACCTTCGGTCTCGCTGACCTTACACATAGTTTCTCTTTGAATATACTTTCGGCAGGACTTTATATCTGTCTCGGCGACATAGGACATCGGCAAGGGCATGTGCTTGCAGCAGGAGGTCATGGCGAAAGGGCTTGGGTCTTGGCGAGCACGTTGGGTGTCCTTTCGGTGAGAGAATCTTGCAGTCTTGGCGAAGTTGAATGGAATCAAGGATGGCTCATTGTGACTTATGTGTTTCGGTATTTGGTCTCCCCGAGAGCGATGGGCTATGGCGACACTTCTTGTGTTCGTGTAACGATGGTTTGGTCACGACGACATGATGTTGGATAGAGGCTCTCGGTGAAACTTAAAATGATCTATGTGACCTCTCACCGACTCGGATGTGCTATAGCGATAGTGAATAGAACAAGGGGAGTTCGTCGATGAGAACTTTTCTCATGTCTCAACGACTTAAAGTAAATGAAGATCTTCGGAAAAACAAGTTTCAATCTATATGAGGTCTCTCTGAGGTCATGTGGTCACAGCAATAATGGACAAAACATGTGTGCTTTTCGATATGACTCTCCCTATGTCTTGGCGACTGGGAAAACAGTATGGGCTCTCGGTGAAACTTAATACATTCTGTGTGAGTTCTTTGCGATACCTATGAGTTATAGCGAAGTAGAGTGCAAACAAAGGAACATTATTTGATCTCAATATGACTAACGGGTAGCTACGGTGAATGCGATTAAAATAGGGATGCAAGCAGAGCGATAAGTGAATGAATCGCCTTCGACAGGACCACTTGCATTGTCTTGCCGACTGTCATTAGTTAATAGCAGAGTTTTAAAATATTGAGGCCGGCATGAATCTGTTTGGATGACCGTTGCTTGCCAACTCGATTGGAGCCCGAATTTCGTGTTGGGCCGACATGAGTTCTTAATTTGATATTTTCTTCATGCTTGTGTATAAATAGGATTTTTGCAATTGTAATAAGGAGGAATTACCAATTGCGATTATTTTTGATACAGTGGGTAAACTCTATGGATATAGAACAATAAATTTGTCATTTCAGAGGCCATGATGCATGTTTCAAAATGGAGGTATTTATGAGTGTCAATTGATGTTGCTACACATGTCTGATATCAGTTATCTGTTGAATTCAATAAAAGAATTGCTAAGTTGTCTCCAAGATGGTTTCTTTCTGATTGTTTGAATTGATATGGCAAGTTTGTATTCGATTTATCAGTGCACATTTGTTGCATTTGTGTGATCAACTGATTGGTTCTTTCAAGTAAAGACTAAATCATTTCAGTTCATCACAGTAATCAGTAAGATTCTATTGGATTATTCAAGTAGAGCTTAGTAATCATATTATTGCATGTTTATACAAGTTATTAGCATAACATATGCCAGATAATTCAAACTTTCTTAGAGAAGTGTTGCTCATCTTGATCTCATTTGACTCTGCATACCCAACAAGGCACTAGTCTCCGCATTTCATCATTTTTGAATTCACTTAATCTCTTTACATCTGTTATTTGAGTATTTTAGGATTAGATTAAAAGATTGTTGTTATTTAGACCAAATTGGATTTCACTTGTTCACCCCAAATTGCCATTGTGAACAAATTGCTTTTAAGAGATAATTATAATTCAAGACTGCATTATTCAGAAAGGTACACCCACCCAGGTCTCGCAGCACCTAAAGCATAGAAGGTTGAATTCTTTCAATCTTGTCTGTTACCCTAAAGCGTATCAAGAGATTGGCAGCCTCTTGAGGTATTTTGCCTGCGTTTTTGAGAGCTAACAAATTGGCGACTCTACTGGGGAACAATCAAAATCAAAGCCTTACTTATAGAGTCAGAATTATTGTACAGACTCTGATGGGAACCAACAGTATCAAACATTTTTCTCATTTTTTGATAAAAGTGAGTGGCGACTCTGACAGAAATTTTACAAGTTGTTCATCATGAATGGAAGAAGATCTCAGTACAGGGGAGGTCATACAAGAGCCCCTACTGGCAGCAGTAGGTGGACACACAAAGATGACAGAGATGATAAAGGAAAGAGGATCAATGAGGACATGTGCATAACAGACAAAGGAAAAGAACCAAGAGCACATTGTGAAACATACAATTGTTATGATGATTCAAGCGCTGAGCCTTGTACCCCTGAAGATCAAAGAAATCCTTTCTCTTCTCTTGAAGCTTAGAAGCAGGCTGAGTTTGAAGCTGAATTGGAGGCTGAACGAATCAAAATTCAACATGAATATGATCAAAGGGTGGAGGGTAATCATGAAACTCCTAAAAGAAACCATGAGCTCTCAATTTCTGATGAAGCAAAAGCACTGTTGGAACTGAAAGAGAAGAGAATAAGGGAGCTAGAAGCCAAATTGTAGAAAGCCCAAATTACTGATCAGACGACTGGTGGCTCAAAGTATGTTCCACCTCACAAGCAGGGTGATCATGGTGCAGGACCCTCCAATCAACAGAATGTTCCTTACAATCAGAGTGGGAATCATTACAAACAGCCAAATCAGCCGCCTCATATTCCCACACAGCATGCAAATATGTATCCACCTCCTGGTCAGAATTATATCCCACATCATAATGCATAGTATAATAATCACATGCCTCAATATCAGCATCCACCTATTCCTCCCCCTCACCAACATGCAACCACGATCAGACAGTTTGATTTAGTTGGTTTTCGGTTGTATCCTTACCCTATGGATGGCAGTTGGAGGAATATGGTGCCCAAATTTACAGGGAGTAATGCAATCACAGCTGAAGAGCATTTAAGAAGTTTTAATGTTTTCATCCAAGACATAGATATGCCTTATGAAGATTTACACATGAAGTTTTTCATGATGTCACTTCTTGAAGATGCCAAGGATTGGTTCAACAGCTTGCCAGCATTTTCAATTAATTCTCTCCAAGCATTTCATGACAAATTCTTAGAGAACTATGGGAATCAAAATGCTCTAGATGCAGCTCTTCATGAATTAATGAGAATTCAGAAAAATCATAATGATTCAATTTATGATTTCAACAAAAAATTCAATAAGTTGCATACTAAAGTACCTCCTGGATCAAGGTTGCTAGACTCTGTTGCACTAAGTATCTATTTAAATGCATTTGATCCTAAGATAGGGTATGAAATGAGATATAGATCCCTAAGAGATTTGGCTAAAGCAAAAAAGACAGCACTGACAATTGAAAACAACAGGAAGGCTACTGGTATAACTAATAAAAGAGATAACCCAAGGCCTCCTCAACAAAATAATTATCAGTACAGACAAGAGAATACATATAGAAGTGAAAACAGAAATGAAAGGCCAAGGCTGCATGATATGCCTTACAATACAGACTGGAAAGATGTGAAACCTATGGCAGCCAGGCCAAGAAACAAAGAGACTCCTGATCCATTGAGCAAGAAAGGGACTTACATGGTGAGTAATAATTACTTTTGTGAAGTTTGTAATCAGCCACATTCTCTAGACTATTGTGTTGTAGCTCAAAGGATGCATGAGGAGGGAATGTTGATGGAGAATGATGGAGAAGACCACAAGGTGTTTTTGACTTCAAATATTTTTCACCATGTTGAAGAAAGAAATTCATCTTCAGAGGATGAGGGCTATGAATATGATGTTTCCAATTAGAAGTATAATGTCCATATGGTTGAACAACAGATTTTTTATGATTTTGATGAAGATTACACAGAGCCACATTTTGTTGAGGCTCCTGTTCAGTGTAGTGTTAGAAGACTAACTAAAGATGAAATAGAAAGGATCACTGTTGCTGCAGTTGAGAAAGCCAAAATTCAATACTGGTTGAGAAACATATAAGTAAATGAGAAAGATGGGGTTCCTAGGGAAATTTTTATAAAAGATCAAAAGGCAACACAAGAAACTGTAAAGAAGCTAGAAAACAAGCAGCATGATAAAATTTAACAGAAACCAGGCAAAAATGAGGAAGTAAAGGAATTAAATAAAGAAATATAGATGCCTGACCAGTCCAATAAAAAAGAGAAAGGAGAAAAAAAAAGAGAAGCGCCAGAATTAAAAAAGACTGTCAAGGTAGAGAGCTCCTCTTTTGACTTCACGCAAGCATTATCTCAGGTAAAGATGTTTGTACCACTACTTGAATTAATGAAAATTAAAGAGTACAGAGATAATGTTGTTCAATTGATTACAAATCAAAATGAAAAACATATGAATTTTGTAGAAGTCAACAGGAAGGAAAAGATAAATAATTCAGAAATATGTTTGGGTGATGTTTTAACAACTTCTCCTCAAGTGGATCCTTTCTTCACCACATTGCTTATAAATAATAAATTGTTGAGGAACTGCATGATAGATTCTGGTGCTGCTATAAACATTATGCCAATCGGAGTAATGAAGCAGCTTGGCATGTGGGTTGATACCACTGGAGGCAAGTGTTATGCAATGGATAACAGGCATGTTCCTGTGGTTGGTATCATGAAAGATGTTGAAGTCAAATTGGCTACATATCCACAGGTAACATACAATATAGATATAACAGTCATTGATACTCCTCCTCAATTTGGAATACTTATGTCAAGGCAATGGACTGCAGCTGTAGGTGGAAATGTTCAATTTTATTTATCTTATGCTACAATACTAGTGAATGGTCAGGAAGTTAAGTTATACAGAGAGCCAAGAATGAGCCAGCTTGTTGAATGTGTGCCACAAGAGAAAATTAATTTTTTTTGTGATATTGATCTGGGAAGTTTTAAAATAGAACCAGCTCAGCCAGAATTAATTAATAGTGATCCAATTGAAAAACATGTTGTACAGAGCTACAATGAAGTATGGAAGATGTATTTTGATGGAGCATGCAGTCAAGAGGGTAATGGAGCTGGGATTGTATTTGTTTCACCTAAAGGTATTACTTTTAAATATTCTTTTATGTTGGCATTTGAATGTACAAACAATGTGGCAGAGTATGAAGCTTTATTGGCAGGCTTAAATATAGCTGTGAAACACAAGATTAAATTGTTGGTTGTTTTGGGCGATTCTGAGTTGGTTGTTTCACAAATTAAATCAAAATATGCAGCAAAACACAAAAGATTAAAACAATATAGGAATGTTGTATGAGATACAATTGAATTATTTGATGCATTTTCAATTGAGTGGATTGACAGATCAAAGAACATAATGGCTGATTTTTTAGCAAATGTGGCTCTAAAAAAAGATGATATCACATTGGCTGGGGTATCACAGATTGAGTTGAAGACAAGGCCTGTTGTTCCTGATAACATTTATAGCTAGCAAGTTTTCAATGATGATACAGACCTTTTGAAATTCCTCAATTGTATAGACCAATATGAAGCACAGGAAATTGATTTCAATGCTTTTGTTGAGGAAGTAGATGGGAAGCAAACAGTGTTCGGAAAGGAAATATTGCAACTCAAAACAAATAAATTTCCCAAGGGTCTGGTGGCATTGGAGAGGCTGTATGATGGAAATGATAGATCTTTCATGAAACAAACTCCAGTCAAAAGAGAAGATGTAGAAGAAATTAATCTAGGGACTGAGATAGCACCAAGAAAGGTATACATTAGGAAGAAAATAAGCCCAACAATTAGGCGAATGTTGATTGAGTTGCTGAGAAAGTACAAACATGTGTTTGCCTAGTCATATGAAGATCTGAAAGCATACAGGGAAGAGTTATTTCAGCATGAAATACCTTTGAAGCTAGACACCAAGCCTTTTAGACAAAAGCAAAGGCCCATAAATCCAACACTAGACCCCAAGATGCAGGAAGAATTGACAAAGCTCAGAGATGGAGGAATTATTAAGCCAATCAGGCATTCAACATGGGTTTCAAATCTGGTTCTTGTGAGAAAGAAGAATGGTGACATCAGATTATGTGTGGACTTTAGAAATCTAAACATGGCATCTCTCAAGGATAATTATCCTCTACCCAACATGGAAGCAATATTGCATAAGGTGACAGGTTGTGAGCTGTTATCTATGATGGATGGGTTTTCTGGATACAATCAGGTTAAATTCAAGGAATCTGAGCAGTACAAGACAACATTCACTACTCCTTGGGGAACATATGTATACATAAGAATTCCATTCGGTCTCACTAATGTTGGGGCGACTTTCCAAAGAGCCATGGATGTTGCATTTGCTGATTTGATTAATATTATCATGGTGGTGTATCAAGATGACTTGACTGCCTATTCGAAGAAGGTTGAAGATCATGTGCAACATCTTGAAAAGGTATTTATCAAAGCTCTTGAATATGGTATTAGTTTAAATCCAAAGAAGTGTCATTTTGCAGTCACGGAAGGTAAGCTCTTGGGTCATATTGTTTCAAAAGAGGGAATTAGAATAGACCCTGAAATAGTTGAAGCTATTGATAAAATTCCTATTCCCGAAACTATTAAGGCAATACAATCTTTCGTTGAACAAATTAATTTTGTCAGAAGATTCGTTTCTAATTTTGTTGAGATCATTAAGCCCATATCGAAAATGTTAAAGAAAGGACAAAAAATGGATTGGACTGCTAAAGCTTTAGATGCCTTTATGTCTGTCAAAAGGGCTATCAAAGAGGCTCTTGTTCTTAAGTCTCCAGATTTTACAAAGCCTTTTCAATTTTTTTCATTTGCCTCAATGCATACTATTGCTACTGTTATGTTACAAAAGAATAATGATGGTCATGAACAGCCTGTGTCCTTTAGTAAATCATTACAGGGGTCTGAATTGAAGTATGACATAATGGAGAAATAGGCTTTTGCATTGGTAAAGGCCACAAAAGCATTCAGACTGTATCTTGTTGGAGCAAAAGTGATTACTCATGTCCCTCATGCAGTTGTCAAAGACATTTTAACACAATCTGAAGTTACAGGGAAAAGATTCAGATGGATCAACAAGATTCAAGAATTTGACATGGAGATACAGATTACTAAGTTGGTAAGAGGCCAAGGCTTGGCTAAACTGATGGTAGAAACTAATATTGAGGCAAATCAAATCTGCAATGTTGAAGAAGGGGATTCAGTTGCAAGCATTGAACATACTCCTTGGTATACTGATGTTATGCATTATCTTAAGTATATGAAGTGTCCAGATAGGTTAAGTGACAGCCAAAGGAGAACTTTGAAGTTGCAGGCATCCAGATATGTTTTTATGGATGGTGATCTGTTTTGGAAAAATAGGGATGGCATATTGTTGTTATGTTTAGATGAGTCATAAGCTAAGCATGTTTTGAAGGAAATGCATGAAGGAGTTTGTGGAGGCCATTATTCAACAAAGACAACTACACACAAAATTCTCAGGGCTGGGTATTTTTGGCCAAAGGTTTTTAATGATTCTTTTACATGTGTGAGAAAATGTGAAGCTTGCCAAAAGTTTTCTGGAAAATTGAAGTATCAGGGTGCTTTGCCACTTTGACCTTTGCAAGCTGATGCCCCTTTTCATCAATGGGGAATTGATTTCATTGGAGAGATACAGGAGAAGTCAAGTGGAGGACATAGATGGATACTAGTTGCCACTGATTATTTTACAAAATGGGTCGAGGCAATCCCAACCAAGCAGGCTACAAGTAAAGTTGTAACTAATTTCTTGATGGACAATATTATCACCAGATTTGGTACACCATTGAGGATAATCACAGACAATGGGATGTGCTTCAGGTCAGATGAATTCAAAAAAAATTGTGATAAGTATGGCATTACTATTTCTTATGCAACTCCTTATCATCCACAAGCCAATGGTCAAGCAGAGTCCAGCAATAAGAGCCTCTTGAAGATTATAAGGAGGATGTTGGGATAGAACAACAAGGCTTGGGATTCAAAGTTAAAATTGGTTGTGTGGGCTGACAGAATCACTGTGAAAAGGGAAATTGGAAAGTCCCCATTTGAATTAGTGTATGGAGCACAAGCCAGGATGCCTCTGCAAAATTTGTTACCAGTCTACAAGTTTGTCTTACATGAAGATTTGGAAGTTGTTGAACCCATGGAAGAAAGAATGGAGAAACTTGCTCAAACTTGATGAAGTAAGGAGAGAGGCCCAAAATCAAAACATGAAGCTACAGGCATAGATGAAGTATCTATTTGACAAGAAGGCAAAGAATAGAAAGTTTGAAGAGAATGACTTGGTGTTGATGTGGAATGCAAGGTGTCAGGAGAAAGGAAAGCATGGTAAATTTGAAGCTCTTTGGCTGGGACCTTTTGTTGTTGTTGGAAAGAAGGGTGAGGACTCATATTATCTACAGAACATGGCTGGTGAAGATTAGGAATTTCCTATCCATGGGAAATTCTTGAAGCTTTTCTTCTCTTGAGCAACACAGAGGATTAAGGGTTGCCAGTGCATGGACAACTCTTGTGTATCCTCTTTAAAGTTATTTTCCATGCACAAGTAGTCTAGGATTTTGTCATTTTCCATTCACATTCATTTTGCATCCATTTCCCTTCCATCTTGCACTCTTTGCATCCATTTCCATTACCATTCATTCCATTGCTGCTCATTGGTTCATCATTTTTGTCTAGTTTGCTCTCCCATTGTTTCTGGATCCTTGCAATGATCTGACTATCATTCATCCCCAGATGGAGCCACTGTTGAAACTATCAAATTTTGATGATTATTTTTCATATCTTCATATCCCCTGAGTCTCCATGTGATATTTACCTAAGCCACATTTCCACTATTTTCATGGTGCTTTATCCACATTCTGCCCATACTGCCCTATAGATTTCATCCACGTTTTCTTTTTTTACACTTTGGACTGTATCGCCATAGGTCTCCATTTGTCTCCCCGACCCACTATGTTTTTTCTGCTAAATTCTTCTGTTTTAGGTGGTCGGCGGGACATTCTTATTGTCACGACGACTGGCAACTGTGGATGGGGTCTTTCAGCTGAGGTCTGGGGTATCGGCATCATGTCCTGGCGATTTCATTTTTTTTTACCGACCGGCAGATGATGGAGCGGCTCGGTGGGAGATATGGCTATCGTTGTAAGGTCTTGGCGAGTGACCTTCGGTCTCGCTGACCTTACACATAGTTTCTCTTTGAATATACTTTCGGTAGGACTTTATATATGTCTCGGCAACATAGGACATTGGCAAGGGCATGTGCTTGCAGTAGGAAGTCATGGTGAAAGGGCTTGGGTCTTAGCGAGCACGTTGGGTGTCCTTTCGGTGAGAGAATCTTGCGGTCTTGGCGAAGTTGAATGGAATCAAGGATGGCTCGTTGTGACTTATGTGTTTCAATATTTGGTCTCCCCGAGAGCGATGGGCTATAGCGACACTTCTTGTGTTCAGCGTAACGATGGTTTGGTCATGGCAACATGATGTTGGATGGAGGCTCTCGGTGAAACTTAAAATGATCTATGTGACCTCTCACCGACCTGGATGTGCTACGACGATAGTGAATAGAACAAGGGGAGTTCGTCGATGAGAACTTTGCTCATGTCTTAGCAACTTAAAGTAAATGAAGATCTTCGAAAAAACAAGTTTCAATCTATATGAGGTCTCTCTGAGGTCATGCGGTCATAGCAATAATGGACAAAACATGTGTGCTTTTTGATATGACTCTCCCTGTGTCTTGGCAACTGGGAAAATAGTATGGGCTCT
Organism: Sequoia sempervirens; assembly: GCA_007258455.2. Taxonomy (NCBI): domain Eukaryota; kingdom Viridiplantae; phylum Streptophyta; class Pinopsida; order Cupressales; family Cupressaceae; genus Sequoia; species Sequoia sempervirens. The sequence goes on from VDFB02370233.1 coordinate 54,463, forward strand.
CGGTGAAACTTAATACATTCTGTGTGAGGTCTTCGCGATACCTATGAGTTATAGTGAAGCAGAGTGAAAACAAAGGAACATTATTTGATCTCGATATGACTAACGGGTAGCTACGGCGAATGCGATTAAAATAGGGATGCAAGCAGAGCGATAAGCGAATGAATTGCCTTCGGCAAGACCACTTGCATTGTCTTGCCGACCGTCATTAGTAAATAGTAGAGTTTTAAAATACTGAGGCTGACATGAATCTGTTTGGATGACCACTGCTTGCCAGCTCGATTGGAGCCCAAATTTCGTGCTAGGCCGACATGAGTTCTTAATTTGATATTTTCTTCATGCTTGTGTATAAATAGGATTTTTGCAATTGTAATAAGGAGGAATTACCAATTGCGAGTATTTTTGATACAGTGGGTAAACTCTATGGATACAGAACAGTAAATTTGTCATTTTAGAGGCCATGATGCATGTTTCAAAATGGAGGTATTTATGAGTATCAATTGATGTTGCTGCACATGTCTGATATCAGTTATCTATTGAATTCAATAAAAGAATTGCTAAGTTGTCTCCAAGATGGTTTCTTTCTGATTGTTTGAATTGATATGGCAAGTTTGTATTTGATTTATCAGTGCACATTTGTTGCATTTGTGTGATCAACTGATTGGTTCTTTCAAGTAAAGACTAAATCCTTTCAGTTCATCGCAGTAATCAGTAATATTCTATTGGATTATTCAAGTAGAGCTTAGTAATCATATTCTTGCATGTTTATACAAGTTATTAGCATAACATATGCCAGATAATTCAAACTTTCTCAGAGAAGTGCTGCTCATCTTGATCTCATTTGACTCCACATACCCAACAAGGCACTAGTCTCCACATTTCATCATTTTTGAATTCACTTAATCTCTTTACATCTGTTATTTGAGTATTTTAGGATTAGATTAAAAGATTGTTGTTGTTATTTAGACCAAATTGGATTTCACTTGTTCACCCCAAATTGCCATTGTGAACAAATTGTTTTTAAGAGATAATTATAAGTCAAGACTGCATTATTCAGAAAGGTACACCCACCCAAGTCTCGCAGCACCTAAAGCGTAGAAGGTTGAATTCTTTCAATCTTGTGTGTTTCCCTAAAGCGTATCAAGAGATTGGCAGCCTCTTGAGGTATTTTTCCTGCGTTTTTGAGATCTAACAGGATGTGTGTCATGTTCTAGTGTGAAGACCATGGTAATTTAATAGGAAATATATGTATGATGGATAGGAAACATGTATACTCTTTTCAAAGATGGGGAGATATTATGAATCCCTTAAAATATTAGGAGTATGAAGTAAACTCTAGAGCAATGTTTATATCAACAAAAGTGTTATTGAAAATATTGAATAGAAAGGAAGATACGACATGTATTTATTTTTGAGCTTGTAGAGGAATTATTAGTACTAACAAAGGACATACCACAAGAGGTGAAGGGTTTTCTAGAAGTATGCAAACATAATGTGTAGTGAGATTCCTAAGGGATTATTCTAATAATGGATTATCAATCATTACATAGATTTGAGACCAAGATCAAATCAAACTAATAAGGTTTATATTGGTTGAATTTTACGGAGAATGATGATATGACGCAATGAGTTTAGAAAATACTATAAAAGGGATTAATCTGGGAGAGAATTAGCCTGTGTGTGGTACCAATATGTTGGTCCCAAAGAAGGGGATAAATGGGAGATGGGCACATGTTTTTGATCCTTTAATAAAATCATAACCAAATACAAATACCAACAAGATAGGATATAAAACTTGAGGGATTTTCTAAGTTGAAAGCATTACTTCATCAAGATTGACTTCAAGAGTAGTTATCATTTTCTTGCATTACAAAAGGGGACAAGTGGAAGACAAACTTCAAGACCAAAGAGGGACTATATAATTGGTCTAGCACGTCATCCAACCTGATAAATGCACTAGGTGCATTCATAAAAAAAATTAAATGAAATATGAAGCATTTCATTGAAAAGTTTGTTATAGTACCTTTGGAGGATATAATCATCTTTAGTAAGACTAAGGAGCGGTATTAAAGCATTTGAGGCAATTGTTGTAAAGTTTGAATAATTATTGGATCAACCTCAAGAAGTGTAGTTTCATAAAGGAAAAATTGGTGCATTTGTATTTTTTATTTTCAAAGATGAATTGAAAATTGATCCATTGAAGGTGAACGAAATTTTGGAGTGGCTAACACTACATTTTTTTTCTGAGGCTAGAATTTTCCATGGGTTAGCAAGTTTCTACCAAAATTTTACTAGGAACTTCAATGGTATTTGTGCACCAATAACAAATAACATGAGGGTGAGAGGAAGGATTTAAGGTGGACACCTACTACTACAAATATTTTTTAGATGCTTAACTGCAAATCAATGAAGAAACTAGTGTTAGTGCTACCAAATTTTGATAAGGTATTTTATGTGGATTGTGAAGACAACAATATAATATTTGGAGTAATTTATAGTAACAAAGGAAGACATGTTGCATAATTGAGTGAGAATTTCAATTATGCTAAGTATGATTATTTCATGTATGGTGGGGATTTTATGCTGCTATGTCGGTGTTGAAGAAATGAAGGAATTATTACTACCAACCTATATGTTTTATATACAAATCATTAGACCTTGAAATTTATCAACAATCCAAGTAAATTGAATCAAAGACATGTAAAATGTTGAACTCTATCAAATTTACCCATTTGTGCTAGAAGAGAGGTAAATTCAACCACATGATATATGTATTAAGCAAGAGAAGTTATTTGCTCCTACAAATGACAATTGAAGTAGCAAGGTTTGTCATTGTATTTTATAAGGTATTGTGATAATATTACAATAACACTAGGGAATTCAATTGTGGATTTCTTGTTGCACAAGCACATAATTGGTCTAAGCACACTTTTACACCCTATTAAGTAGTCCAAACTACACAATATTGCCTAGAGCATATTTTTTTTCCAAAATTTATTTATTGTGCCTATATGCCTAGATCTTGATTTTTTCTCTTCCAAATATCAAATTTAATATGTATTCATCAATTATTTTAGTTTTTATCAAGGATAACTTTTGCATGCTTAATCTTGAGTTAAATTTTCTAAATTTTTTTAAATGTTGGTTTCATGCTATAGGGACATGTGTCATGGTTTCATTGAATAGCTAGATTCTTGCATCTTTGGCAACCATTAAAATTTTGGAATCTATGTATGCCTAGTTGGCCCAATCATAATGTAGATCTAAAGCAATGAAAAGGGAAAACATATCACTCACTAAGAAGCATGTTAAGAGGTAGCTTGTCCAAAACATTTTGCGTGGGTACTCATCCACATTTAATAGATAAGTAGGACTAATAAGAAAGATTCATGTTTGGAGTTTGTCTAAATTCGTAGGGGATTGCAACAACAACAAAATTGGACCCATGTCTATAATACACATTCATATTATATTAAAAAATTAAATCTTAGTGAGAGAAAAAGGAATTGATCTAGAATTTTTATCTCATTGATTAGGTCTACAAGTTAGCAATCAAATGTGGAGATCAATTTATTTGTAACTCATTACATTGTGTGCCCATTGTGATATTCAATTTTTTAATTCAATTATCTGATCTTTTGTCTCATCCTAGTTTATTCACAAGTGTTCTTGTTTCAAGTAGGAAGCAAGTATGAAGGTGTTGTCATTGATGTAAACTGGTTAAATGGTTGGTGTTTTCATGGATGAAGGTTATTGGTTATATATGTCAAGGATATTAAGAAAATTGTAAAGGAAAAAGGTTGTAGGTGTTTAGTGTGCTTCGGTTTTTGCTCTGATATTTTCTCCTATGTTTGTGTGATTCAGATATGTTGATCATACTTGTTGGAAGTTGCTATATCCATATTTTGGGCTTCTAGTTTGATGTACAGTGCGAGTTATGTTCACCAATTGTGAACTATTTTTTTCAGTGTATCTAGCTGAGGTCCAGGAGAAATGTAGTTGCTCTGAATTTCTTCTTGTTTGAGTCTTATAACTCGCAGCTCTATATTTAAGTTGATATGATCATGTTGAAGATAATTTTGTTATTTGGAAGGATTGAATCGTGCTAAGGTTGCATGTGCCTAATTTTTTATGTGTTTTACACTGATTTAGCTGACCTTGTGTTTAGCACTACTTTCAAATCTTATAGAGTGTGTTGAAGCATGTGTTTAGGTCACCCTCATTCTAATTCCACCTTAGAATATTTTGGCACTAACCTAATTTAAATTTGTAAATGCAAATGGTGTATGGTCGACTTTGGATATGTTTCAAAGTTGAAGATGGTATAAATATAGGATGAGATATTGGTAAAAGAAGTACAAAGAATGCAAGAAAGATATATGTGAATCAGTGTGTATGCACTACTGAATTTGACTCCATTTTCTGACAAACATTTTGTCGGACAATCGATGAATTGACGAAAAAAAAATTGTCGCTATTTTTTTGTCGAAAGTCCGATGATGAATTAAACGTCAAAATAACGGCGCAGATTCGTCGATCGTCGGCATCATAAAATGACTCAGATGTTCATCAGAATAGTGATGAAAACTTCGTGTATCCGTCGACGAATTACAACCAAAATGCAATTGCAATGGCTCTTCCGAAGCATCGAAACAACACCATAATTTCGTCGCCATTTTGATGAAATGGGAAAGGAGTTACGATGAAGCCTTCATAGCAGCTATAACAACTTCATCGGACCTTTTCGGTGATTCGTCGGTGGCCTTCATCGAAATTGCAACAAAACAATGCATTTAAAAAAAAAAAAATTCGTTGAAATATACCATCGCGGAGACTCTTGGCGATGACCACCGAAGCCAACCCATCGGTGAGAGATCAATCATCGGCACAAGATAGAAAACTTACTCTGATAGTCCATGTCTTGCTAATGACTTATGTCGGAAAGACAGATCTAATGGCACATCGATCTGACCTCTTCAGGAGTTTTAAATAGACCTACACCATGTCATCATGGAGAGTCTTGGCGATGACCACCGAAGCCAACCCATCGATGAGAGATCAATCATCGACACAAGATAGAAAACTCACTCTGATAGTCCATGTCTTGTTGATGACTTTTGTCAGCAAGAGAGATCCAATGTCACACCAATCTGACATCTTCAAGAGTTTTAAATAGACCTACACCACGTCATCATGGAGACTCTTGGTGATGACCACCGAAGCCAACCCATCGATGAGAGATCAATCATCGACACAGGATAGAAAACTCACTCTAATAGTCCATGTCTTTTTGATGACTTCCGTCGGCAAGATAGATCCAATGTCACACTGATCTGACCTCTTTAGGATTTTTAAATAGACCTACACCATGTCATCACGGAGACTCTTGGCAATGACCACCGAAGCCAACCCATCAGTGAGAGATCAATCATCAGCATAGGATAGAAAACTCACTTCGATAGTCCATGTCTTGTCAATGAATTATGTTGGCAAGACAGAACCAATGTCACACCAATCTGACCTCTTCAGGAGTTTTGAACACTGCTGGTTATCAGCAAGACATTCTAAGGGTCTCACCGATTAAACAAGTGTCTAAGAGCAAGTAAACAGATGGAACCTATTAATTTTCTTATTTTGGGGTTCTTTAAATCATAGAATAGATACCATCTTCTTGTGTATAATGCACTTATATTCATATTTGAATTTGAGACCAATTGTCATTGCACATTCCATTTTACTTGCACAAAGTATTCTATAAGCAATATATTGATAATGCCAAATGATTTATGGTATTGTACAACTCTACCTATCATCACAGTTCTGTTGTTCCCCCCTAGAGAATCCTGCAAAGACAAGTTTACAATACCAAGTCAAATAATATGAAAAAGACTTACTTCCATACAAATTAAATGATTATTCTCACAATGGAAATTGTCTAATCACAACAAAAATTCCATGAAAGGTTATCCATGCTTCATAAGAGATGATTGATCATACATATAGACTACAAGATGCATAGAAAAAGCATTACACTTTAAAACAACCAAGGGCTAACAAGGGAAGGAGTTAAGAAACGTCTAGATTGAAGAGAAAATGTGTAGGGAAAATGTTGAGCAGTGTCGAGAACAGAGCTTGTAGAACATATTCTTGACCTAATCAAGCTCTTGAACAACTTAAACAAAATTAAAATACTAACACATACATGAGACATGTAATGAACTTCCAATATCTGCTATCTTTTTCATTAATGCAGAGGTAGGTAAAGGAGAAATAATTATAATTGTAACACTATTCATAGTCTAGTAAATTATGTTCATAATTTGTGTTCAATGGACCTCAGTTTTATCATTATACTACCCATCTAATACCATATTTTAATCCAGGGTTCAACTATCTCAGATCTAAAGAAGCACCTTCAATTAACCATTTAAAGTACTATAAAATAAGGTAAGACTTTTACTTGAGAAATATTGGGTACACTTGTAGGATTAAAGTTCTCACAATCATCAGGATTTATTGGCACACAGACACAACCTGCAACATATGAAGTAATGGATGACTACAAGTTAGTGAAATGGTCCTTAATATGTGATTGGTTTGCAAATTGATTGGTAGAAAATAAGGTTACAAACAGATCTACATGAAAAATTATGAGGACAATCTACTGTAATCATCAAAATAGATGAAAAGTGCAAAGGAAAGAGCCGAGCTACATCTCTAGAGCCTAAAACACATGCAAGAAACATTAAAAAAAAACCAGTTTTGGATGAATACAAAATGGTGCCTTCAGCAAGTGATTCATATGCTTTCACACCTGACAGACATTAAGAATATTTTAGTCTTCCTCTATGAAATTAACTACTTACAGAAAAACCCAGAAACCAATATTATATACCTCCATGTCTAGCCAAGGGTGGGTATAAGAGAAAAAAATTCCTCAATACAATGCCGAAAAATATCAATGTGTGTGTAGGTTTGTATTACTCAAAATATCATTTCACTACCTAAGGAAAAATACCAAAGTGATGTTTTAAATTTCAATCTTCACATAGGCTCCCTTATTGCTACACATGCATATACAAGCATTATTTGAGCTCTAAACTATTCAAATATTAAGGATTTAATTAGCTATAAGATGGAAAGTTGTTGTTTAGACATAATCCATCATCTTTTACATATCTTTATTCACTCCTAGCGCTTCAAATAAATTTGTGTAAATGGGACAGAAATGTGAATCTTTTATGACAAAGAAATTTCTTAAAAGGAGGGGGGGGAGAGAAAAGGGTAGGGGGCAAGAGAATGCTTGAATGTATAGCAAAGTATAACATTTTGATCATTATAACAATGAAAAGAATCTTAAGTTTGAAGCATTAATATCATTTACAACATTTATGATCAAGAATGAATGTAAGTAGAGAAACTTTTGCATACCTGCAGATGGTACAAAATTTCATGGTTAAGTGGAAGCCTCCCATCAACAACAAGATCCAAATATCTATGTATCTATCTCAATCGAGCCTCTAAACCCTTCAGAGCTATCAATTTTTCCACTAACCTGTTATGCACAAAAGTCAAATTTTAGAGTTATGTCACCACTAAAAATAGAAGAAATGGAGCTTTGAAACCAAATCCACACACAACACAATGTGGTATTCATACAAAGCCATACAAACAAACTAAACTCGGAACATTGGAATGGAAACAACTTCAAATTATGATGCAAAGCATGGATTCAGAGTATAAAAAATCATTTTTCTGCCACCATAGTGAAAATTTAGCACTTTCTTTCATCTTTGCATATTGGTTTGATGCTTCAAACAATGCATTTCTTATATTGAAAAGTGCATTACCTTATTGAGCTTCTCTTTCTTTCGAGAATAGTTTAATATTCTCTACTTAACAGGACCAACCACATGATGGTGGAAGCTCATTTGGCCCTTCCCCCCCCCCTCACATCACTCTCAATTCCCCATATCCAATCATATAACATTAATCATTCATTCATCCATTAATAACATATAACATTCATTCATTCATCCATTAATAACATATAACATTCATTCATTAACATATAACATTCATTAATTAACATATTCACATTCATTCATTAACATACAATATTCATTCTTTCAGTTTTTACATATTATCAAAAATATGGTTGTCATGATATGATTACAATCACTTTTTTTTTGTTTCTTTTTTAAAGCTAAAAAATCTGAAGTGGAGTATCATTTTCTAAATCATTTGTCTCCCCTTTAGTTGTTTTTCCCTCTGCTTGTGATCTTAATGTACGCCTAGTCATCTCGCCATGACGGATGCCGCAAGGGGGGTTCACAAAATAACAAAGAAATGTTAAACTGATATGTTTTATTATTATTGTTACAAGTATTTCATTAATTAAAAGAATATTAGAGTGGTTCTCTTTACCTGATGGGTCCACATCATGTTCCTGAACTTCTGTTATAGACTCATGCTCAACATGATGAACACCCTCTAAATCCTGATCTACAGTTGAAACATGAAAATTTACATTAATTAATACACCAATTGAAATTAAATATGTTTAAAAGAACATGAGAGTGGTCCTCTTTACCTGATGGGGCCACATCATGTTCTTGATCTTCTCTAGCCTGATCATGCTCAACACATTGATCACACTCTACATGCTCTAAAGTTGAAACACGAAAGGTTACATTAATTAATACACCAATTGCAATTAAATATGTTTAAAAGAAATTTAGAGTGGTCCTCTTTACCTGATGGGGCCACATCATGTTGCTGATCTTCTCTAGCCTGATCATGCTCAACATGTTGATCACGCTCTACATTCTCTAAAGTATCAAGATGCACACCATGACCTTCATCTACAGGTTGTGCTCCACCCTCACCAGGCTGCATTCCAATGTCATATGCAGTATTATCATTGCTTGAATGTTTAAAATAAATAGGCATGTAATTACTTTATGGTGGAAATTAATATTGAATAGATTGCACAAGTAGTCAATTTTAAATAAACTTTATTGAGTTTATTTACCTGCGTGTCGAATGTAGTGGAAGATTGTGTTTGCCTAGTCAAGACTCTTAGGTGTTCAGCCACAGCTCCATAGCCTTGCTGGAAGGAAATCTTTAGGTCCTCTTCTGTGGGAACTCTGTAGAATTCAGAGCCCTACATTTTTGCATAAGATCATGAATTTTTCTTCTATGGTGTGATAAAACCAAAATTGTTTTAAATTTATTATTTGGATACAATATTTCATTTATTGATACTTACAATTCATGCAGCTAATTTCATATAACCACCAGAACCAAGTTTGTGTTGCTTGTGTTTTTCTAGTCTTGCCTTTGTTGCCTTTGATGTGTCGGGAAGCCTATGAAAAGTTTGAAATACGTTAGATTATGTAAAAAGAAAGAGTAATCAGTATATAATTACATTGTTGATAACTAATGGAGTTCTTAGATCCAATGGCACATTCAGTCAAAATTTATGATACATGTATTGGTTGTACCCAGTGTGTACGAGCGTGTCCCACAGATGTATTAGAAATGATACCTTGGGAAGGATGTAAAGCTAAGAAAATTGCTTCTGCTCCAAGAACAGAAGACTGCGTAGGTTGTAAGAGGTGTGAATCGGCTTGTCCAACGGATTTCTTAAGTGTACGTGTTTATTTATGGCATGAAACAACTCACAGTATGGGTCTAGCTTACTGATCCATAAAAAAAAGAAAAATAGTTAGATCCATCCCATACATATTTTTCATTCTCCTTTTCTTCTTTCACTGAGCAAAACCCATACTCGACCCAAAATTGAAAGCATGGGTTTTGATATCGAAAGTCTCTTTTCTCTTCATTATGAGTAATTTACCTTGGTTAACAATAATTGTTATTTTGCCCATATCTGCGGGGTTATTAATCCCATTATTTCCCCATAAAGGAAATAAAATGATTCGATGGTATACTCTAGGTATTTGCTTATTAGATCTACTTTTAATGACCTATATATTCCGTTATCATTATCATTTTGATAATTCATTAATCCAATTGGAAGAGGATTATAACTGGATAAATCTTATCCATTTTCATTGGAAACTGGGAATTGATGGATTTTCCATCGGACTTATTTTATTAACGGGATTTGTAACTACTTTAGCTACTTTAGCTGCTTGGCCAGTTACTCGAAATCCGCGATTATTGCATTTCTTGATGTTGGCAATGTACAGTGGCCAATTGGGATTATTTGCTTCTCGAGATATTCTACTTTTCTTTCTCATGTGGGAGTTGGAACTAATTCCTATTTACCTACTTTTATCCATGTGGGGGGGAAAAAGACCTCTATATTCGGCCACAAAATTTCTTTTGTATACTGCGGGTGGTTCCATTTTTATCTTAATGGGAGCTTTAAGTATGGTGTCTTTCCTTTCTTCTTTTCAGCTTTCTCCTTTCCATCTGACACCAAGTCCTTCCACTCCCTCTCCAGAATCATGGGGGGATGCTCGTACTTTTTGTTCTTCTCTAAATGTGACCTATATTGGTCCCTCACATACTTTAGATAGGTACCAACTTTCTTAAGGACCTTGGTTCGGTTGAATGTTTTATCACCGAAGAGCACAACTAAACAGTTAATGAGCTCATCTTTTAAATCTTGATTTTTGGAATTCCACCATGTACGTACGGTGGGCCCGAAGAGCTCCAATGTAATATCACTTAGATATTTATAAAAAACATCATTTCCTGCAAAATGATCATAGGATCAATAGTCTAAAAAGAGCGATCAATAAGTAAATTTCAATTGGATTATAAATAATAATAATTAAAACATTTTAAAGTACCTGGGACCTTCTCTATCTTTATGGGAATGAAATCCTCAGTCACCACAAATGTGACCGGCAATGTTCTCGTACTAGTAATACGGGAAGATCCAGGAAATGCTGCTAAAATATCACCAGTACTAGTGGCCTCTACATCCCCAGGTACATGTCCTGACACATGTTCTGGCATGTGTTCACTACCAAAGGGTGCACTAATGGATGCCTACATGGTATGTGTTGCCAACATTTCAAAATAAAATATAGGCATGGATGATGGGGTCAG
>VDFB02370234.1:0-15782 GCA_007258455.2 Sequoia sempervirens
AAGTGAGACAAAAGAAAAAGAAACCGAAGTAAACTTTAGCATAATTCAAAGATCTGACACATCTTCATCTTTCTTCCCTCATCCTCCTTTCAAGAATTGGAATAAATCATGTATAATTTTTTTGTTCTCTATTCCTAAGGAAACAAATATTGTTCAAAAATATTGGATCATATTTAGCATTTAGTTTCAAGCATAGATCATCATTTTAGGAGACTCTACCTTGAGGGGTCACATAGTCTCTCTTCTTATTACCTCTTATAGGGAAGCTTTTTCCTTGTATGGTTTTTTTTTCTTCTCATCTTCTAGAGGGTATATTTCTTGTATTTTTCACTTTTGGGGGAAGTTTTTCATTGATATTTGTTGCTTCCTTCACTTTATTAGAGACTGCATTGTACTTGGATATCTCATTAGGCTTAGTTGTCAGGACCTAGTTTCCTTGTGCCCACTTAAGCTATGCTTAAGGGGGTTATCAATTTTGAATATTCCATAGCATATTATTGCACATGGATATTTCTTTTTTAGGAATTTTTTACTTTCAAGAGTTTAATCCTTTTTTGGATATAAGTCCTTTTAGGTGTACATTTAGCCTTTTTCTTTTGTGCAATTTGCATGCCTCCTTTCAAATGTGAGTTTTATACATCCCATATTATTGTGTTCATTTGTTTTTCTTCTCACTCTTTATTTTTCATACTATCATTTTTATAAATTTTGTGGTATGTGATTATTCATCACGCATAGCCCAACCAATGCCACTAGTGTAATAGTAGAACATGATTCTAATAACTTTTAATTACTATACTTTGTGTCTTTGCAAATAACTATTAATAGATGGCATGGTTTTTTTTACAATAAAAATTGATCTTCCAATATCCCTCTCTCTAATGATACCCTCCCTCCTCATTTTAGAAGGAGGAAATAATTTTCTTCATCCGTCTCATCATCAAAAAGTTGTTAGTCCATTAGTCGCAATCACATCATAATTTAATCCATAATCAAATATTTCATTAATGATCAAACAAAAATCATTTCCAATTTTCATTTTATCAAAAATAACATTTATAGCTAACATGCAATCGAATAATATATCTACATAGATATGATCAAAGTAATAGAAATGTATTTTATTCTAGATATTCATATTTTTAATCTATATCTCAAACATAAAAAATTAATGTCAAATTATCTAAATCATTAAATTATTTTAAAATGGGTTGTGACAAGGAGTAGAAAAGTAGCTATCTAGCCACAACAACATAAAGGATTAAGAATAGTGTTGGATGAGGCTATCACTAGCTTGGGATTTCCTCCAAGGATAAGGACCTATCAAATATGGCACCTACAATCTCCTTGAGTTTTATCTTAACTAGTAGTCAAAATAATGAACAATATAAAATAGGATATTGAATTCCTAAATATAGTAACCACTATCACTCTCTCCATAGGAATAGACTATTATCTTATAGTTCTAAGAATTGAAAATACAATAGGTAGTGGTGTTCCTAAAGCACCTTAATAGTAGCTCAATCAACTTGGTAGATATGCATAGTTTATATAGATATTATATTAAAAGTGGATTGTGTATAGTTGATAGAATATTGGATGTGCCATTATATTTAATCCCATTAGATTTTTTTAATCACCCTTCAAGTTCTAGAAGCCACTCATGTATTTATATTTTTGTCAATATAAATGATATACCACTCTAGTTCAACTTTATCAATTCAACAGAAAAAGTTAAATAAAAAATAAATTTGGTTTTCTCATATATTATCTAATAAATAAAAATAATAATTCTTAAATGAAAAAAATTAGCATCTCTTGACATTTTTAAGATAGATGCATTTAAGCTATCTATATTAATTTAATAGAAATTATATAATAAGTAGAGCTTATTGTGGGGTTGACGTTTTACATATTATTGTGATTTTTTTTTTACAAACAAAAATATTATGTCGTATTTTTAATAATTATAATTAAAATAATTTTTAATGTTAATAAAATAAGAAATTATTAATTATTTTCTAAAATAAATGAGATGTAAAATTATTATTGATTGTCAAACTCTATAATATTTAAATAAAATATAATTTTTAAAACTAGATCAAAAATCACTTAAAAAGTATTTTAATGAAGACAAACATATCAACCAATTGCTTGAACTAATTAATCAAATAACATGTGTTAATCCATACCAAAATCCAAATTTACAGAATTCTAAGGTTTTCAAAGTTAAAGACTATTATATATAGCCATAAATTAAATCAAACAACAATTATAAGATTTCATTTACTGAGCTTTCCACCATACACTCTTCCCCTCCAATAATTGGACTTTATGGGAAATAACCCTACATTTAGTATTGCTCTCTATGGATTCCTTCCCGTTGCGAGCTGGGTCGAATACCACATGCACAACAAGATTGGAGAGGAGCTCGACCCTGTCATCACAGAAACCACAATATCAGAGAACAAAATGATAGCAAAAGAGAAGATGATTTAAAAAAATTAACATAGCACACCTACACTTTGGCATAACTAATTCCTCATAGTTTTTGCCAAGTTCTTTCGGACATCAAACTTTTCCAGTGCTACATATGAAATGCTTTAAATGCCTTCCAAGTAACTAAAGCTGATGTAAAATTGACAAAGGTGTAGCACTACCTATAGCTCTCTTCACAAATTACCAACCCTACCCTACCTTTGGTTTCTTGATCTTGAATTCTTCTTTTAGATGGATTTTATTGTCCATTTGAAGGAGTAGATGCTAGAAAGTGTGTTTTTGTCCTTACATTTGATGATGTCAATTTTTGTCCACTTTGTTTACCATGAATGGGTGTGGAAGGAGCCACATTTGAAGGAGTACCTACTAATATAAAAATTTATTTATATTCTTATGGTAAGTTGGTTGCTATATTGATTGTTTTTTCCCAAAGTTCCATCCCATGCTTCATCTTCTAAAAACTCCACATCTCTACTAATTATAATTTTTTGGTTATTGGATTATAGAGTTTTTATGCCTTGGATTCATCACTATATCCAAAAAATATACATTTTTCTCCTTTCTTGTCTAATTTTCTTCTTAACTCATTTAGAAAATGTCCATATTCCACACATCCAAATACTCTCATGTTAGTGTGTCATAGAAAAAGGAACGTTTATTTGACATGGGATTAATTCATGATAAATTGGACATAATGATGCCTTAATCTAGTGTTCTGAGGCATTTTATGCATCCACACTAGGTCTTGGACCCTTGCAAATTGAACAAAATATTTTTAATGAAATCTTGTGAAGGTGTTGTGAAGTGGTGTAAGACATTTCTACATTCTTCTAGAATCTATTTATTGTAATTCACCTTAAAATAACCTTTTCATCACTAATCAAGTCCTACTTTGAACTGTTGTAAAGTCTTGTAACAAGATTTCATGCTTTTCTAGGCACATGTTCACTATTTATCCCTTTCTCATGCTTTATTTAACCCATTTATTGAGCCCCCATATGCTTTAATTTAGTATATTTTTGAATCTTAACCTGACAAACAACATTAAATACAACTTAATTCCTAATACCTATTTTTAGGTCCTAGGTGGGACCCATTTGCCATGGGTGATTAATGTATCCCCCCTTGGCTCCAAATTCAAAATTTTTAAATTTTCCTTTCAGGTTTTTATTCAAAAACACTTGATGTCAACCTGTGATGAGGTATGAATGGTTAACTAAGGCACACATGTTTATAAACATGTGATTTTCACCTCAGTCTCCATTCCTCATAATCTCCTCATCTCTTAATCATTTATTCATATAATATTTTATCTCAAGTGAAGCAAGTTAGGGCTTCCACATTACAAGACATCAATTTATCTTCCTAAGACATCCAAGGGTAGATTGTACATGTTTTGTTGCAGACTTTCAAGATCTATCATCATGGAAAGGTAATCTATTCCATTATTGCATGTTTCATTCTATTCCTTTATTATTTTTGTTTAATTACCTAAATGGGGTTTGATTAATGAAAATCCCTCATTAGACAAACTATCTTAAGCTATTTTGCAAGAATTTTATGAGATCCGAAGTTGGGTTTCCATCAGAAATTGTTGTCCAAGTGTCAAAGTGCAAGACAAAACTTTGAAGTTGCAAAAATTTGAAAGTGGAATGATTTACCATGCATGGTGAATGAGTCCCTCATAAGGTTCAGATATGAGTTAAATACAAATCTAGATCCTCGATTGTCAAAAATAAACTTTTGTGTAGAAAAGTCCTGGTCCAGCACTGATTCACCCAAGGTGGCGAATGATTCCTAGTCAGCCTAAAGTAAAGTTTCATCAATTTTCAAATTATTTTCCATTCATCTCTAGTTTACCAAGTGCACCACTCTGAGAACCAACATATTGTTTAGTTTAATTTGTATTTTGTTCATTCTTTAAAGCATTTTTTTAAACAACACTATGTTTTCAAACATAACATAGATATTAATTTTTGATTCATAATCTATTTTTTAGATCATTAAATTGCATTTAGATCATCTCATTTATTCTTAATATCATCACACATAGCATAATTTGAATGAACTAGTTAGCATTTTCTGCCCTACCTCTCTCCTTTTAGGTGAAAAACCCTATAAGAGCTAGAGAAGTCCTAAAGAGCCAAAAATCAATTGTTTAGAGAGTAACATTATGTTTTCTTCCAATCCATCACAATTCTTCTAGAATCATGTTCTTCAAACTCTTGCTTGGACATGTATTGATAATATATGTTGCATATGCTACAACTTCAACCCAATACTCATTTGACAAACATGTTTTTCTTTCAACATGCTTCTTGTCATTTCCACGATTGTTCTACTTTTTTTCATCTACCCAATTTTTTTGAGGTGTGTATCTAGTTTCAAATTGCTTGTGAATTCTGTGATCTTTGTAAAAATTTATAAATTCATTTGAGATGTATTCACCACCTGTATATATTCTCAATGCTTTGATTTAATGTCCACTTCTCTTTTCTACAAGAGCCTTGAATTGATGGAAGAAATCAAACACTTCATTATTTTTCTTTATAAAGTAAACCCATATTTTCCTTGAGAAATATTTAGTAAAAATTTAAAAAGTGGAAACTTCCACCAATTGAGGGTATTTGCATAGGTCCAAAAAAATATAAATGCATAATCTCCAAAGGTGCTTTTGTTCTAATTAACTTGCCAACTAGAAATGTTTCTCTATGTTTTTTTCCCAAGCTACATCCTTCACAAACTCTTTCTAGTTTCTTTATTAATGGAAAAACCTTGACTAGACTCTTTGAATGTAGCATTAGCATTTTTGGCCCATCTTTCTCCTTCTAGGTGAAAAACCCTAGGATAGCTAGAAAGAAAGTAGGGCCCAAAAATCTATGTTACATTTTGGTGAACCCACTTTTTTAATACTTCTATTTTCTAATTTTGAGTCCTTTATCATCATAGATCTAGCTTGTATTAGGATTTGCATGATTCATTTGCATGCTAGGTGTTAAATTTTGCATTCATAAAAATTGCATTTAGGTTGTATTTTTGGCATCTAAATTCATTTAAATTTTGTGAAATTCTATATTTTTTTAATTGAGGACTACATCATAGCACTCAGAACAAATCTAAATCCCTCAAAAATTTATGAAAATTCAAAAAAATGTTCATAATAGTAGTCGTTTGCCACGCTGGGTGAATCAGTCCCTTCTGACCCTGAAATTGTCTTTTATAGAGCTAAAAAACCTATATTTAGGTTTTTTTTGGTTCCCTTTCATACTTGTATTAGTTGGCTGCATTTATGTATCATCCATTTCATCAAACCTAGCCTAAATTAACTTAGTTCATGCATTATTTAGTTCCAAATTTTTGCATTAGAAAAAGTGCATTTAGCTTACATTTTTGCATAAAATTTCCTTAAATTTTTCTATAATTCTAGAGATCCATCTTAGGTTTGCATATTATAGCATTAAACACATCGAACACACTTCAAAATTTCTGAAATTTTTTCAAAAAACCAATACTGCAACTCATTCACCATATTGAGCGAATCAGTTCATATCTAGATTTTTAATTCTCTATTCCTGCATCAAAAACATCATTTTACTTCCTTTTTTTTCAAATCATTTCATTTTCACATGCCATTTGATCTAAAAATGCTTCCATTTCTGCAATTTTGCATAACATTGATAAAAGTACTTTTCACTTTTGCATATACAATATTTCTATTCATAAAACTTTGCATTAGTTTGGTAAAAGTACTTTTCATTCTTGCATATATATCATTTACATTATTAGAGATGTTGCATACATTGGATAAGAGTGTTTTGTATCTTTGTATATACATTGTTCCTATTGTTGAAACAATGCATGAAATGGTTACATGTGCTTTTGTATCTTTGTATATACATTATTCCTATTATTGAAACAATGCATGAAATGGTTACATGTGCTTTTCATTCTTATCCAAAATATGCATCACATCCAGACATGAGTCTTCTACTTATATATAAAATCTTATAAAAAATATTATCATTTTATTATGGTTAGGGTGGTCAAACTAACACCTACTCCTTATTTTTTCCTTGAAATTTAAGTACTACTGCATTGAAATTTCAAATTTTCACCAAATATATTTTATTTATTTTTATATAAACCAAGTAGTTTAGAAACTAAATTAAATTTTCTATAGATTATATTCTTACATATTTTTGAAATAATATAAATAACTTATTCAAATTTTTACTTGAAGTTTCCTAACACTAATTTTTCTAAATTATTTGCCACTTAAGGGAATGTTTTTTCTATGATAATCCTGTGCATACCCTAGTAATGAAGATATTTTAGTAGAAGAATCAATTTATGAGAGTTTTGAGAATCCTAGTTGTTTCTCTCCTTTTACCTCTCTTAGTGAACAACACATTCACAACCAACATAGCACAACCTTGGATGATCTTGACAACAACATTTTTTCTTCTTCTAGTATCTCTCCTAGTTGTGAAGTAGATACTTTGATGTTAGAAAACACAATCGATGAAGGTCATGAAAATATTAGTTGTCCCCCTTCACCTAGGGAAACCGCTCTTGACAATCGATCTTCAACCATTGATCATTCCCCTACTTTTCATGAAGCCCTTTTAGAAGAACCAACCTATGAATGTTACAAACATTTTGTGTGTTTTTCTACTAAGAATTTCTTTCTAGGGAGACTCTCATGGTGCAAACACACATGAACATTGACACATATCCTTCAACAACTAAACCTTCCCTAGGTGGAGATACTCATGTGGCATTAGAATCTCCCTCACCAACATGTCATGCATATCAAGAAAAAAAATTTGAGGTTATGACAACACAAGTGGCATATCCTTTAATTAGTGACACTCCTAAGTCACCTTCCATTAGTCAAAAACACAAAAAATTTAGAAATGTCTTGAAATCCGTCATTCAATCTACTCATAACACTATTTTCAGCCACTAAGTTGTAGCTTAGTGACTCAAACTTCTAGGGGACCACACCACACTCCTACACCATTACCTTTTCCCTAAAAAGTGCCTAGTGTTGAAGATCTTAAAAAGTATCCTGCTAATTTATCTACATGGGAGATTATTCAAATTTCACTAACAATCAAACTTCTCTTCCATGAAATGTTGGAAATACAAAATGAAGAAATAAAATATTACATAAAACCAAATCATGTAACATCCTTCCCCCATCCCATACAAGCCAACCATTTAGATATCACATTCCCTAAACATGAATTACCCCCATTTGAGATTTAAAACAAAAATGATTCGTTGATGATAAAGGTGATCATTAATAAAACTTTAGTTAGGTAGACTCTCATCAAAAATGGATTAGAGATTAATGTTTGTAGCATGGACCTCCTACACAAACATTGCATGGAAAGAAAGATCATTAAACTTAATGTTGTTCATATCTATAGCTTTGACAATGTTCATAGGCAACCACTCGGTATGATCACATTACCTATTGCGGTTGGACTTGTAGTGTTTCCTACCTCTATTCATATCATGAAAGAACCCCTTCCATAAAATATTATCCTAGGGATACCATGGATTCATTTTATGAAAGGAGTCCCATCAACCCTTCACTATGTCATGAAGTTTGAATACAACAACAAGATATACACAATTGATGCGAATAAGGCAAGCTATGTGTCAATTGATCACAACACTTCCAACTCCCCTAATTATATCATTCCTAGATCAAAAACTTAAACCTATACAATTTTATGCTAATTCTTCATCTACAACAAAATTCTTTTGTATTAATGGGGGTTCGTTAGATTCTATAGCTCCTTTCCATAACATTTCCAGAATCACACCCTCATGGTCCAAAGAGTCATATACAAACAATTTATTTTCAAACACAAGTTCTAGTAGTGATTGGAGTTTTACACCTAACTTTAAGGGAGGATGTACAATATCCCAATCTCAACCCACACAACCTTGTGTTCCATTCACTCAACTTAGTTCTACCAAATCACCGCATGATGGTGAGGAGAGAAATATAACTCCCATCCCTAATGCTGCAATGACACATCATATTAAAAAGGATTTGTGTTGTAAATTAACCAATCTTTCTCACAGACACATACCCCCTTCATCTAACTTGGAAGATTGTTATGGTTTCAGTTACAACCTTCCTCCTACACATGGATGCAATAAATATACAAACAAATCTGACTTATCTCCACTTTTATCAAAAAATGTTCACAACAATAACATTCAACCTCTCAAGGAGTGTGGTGCTCTTCCTTGTGTTGGAGGACCTCATTCCTCTACCTCATACTTCCTTTCATCCATTCTAGGATCACCTTTGACTTGTACTAAGTTGGGTCAAGGGGTTCAATAGCCTCGTCCTTATATATCACTTGTCATTGTCTCTTTTGACTAATCATTAACCTTTCATGAATGTATAAGAGCAAGCTTGGGATGTGGATGACATGTCTTAAGATTGACTTGAATGTGACATATTACCCTTCCTTCTTGATGTAGCTTCTTGGAAACATTTGACTTGGCATAGGGATTTCAGATTTAACTCTCATGTTCTCCTTTTTCTACTTTAAAGCAATTTCTCACAGACAAGTGTGTAGAAACTGCTTTAAATTGGGGGCATACATAGACCACATCTTTTTGTAAATTTTGTGGCATGATTTAATTTTTCTTATGACATGTCCTCTCCTTGGCGGTGTCATTTGGTTTAATGCCTTCCAAGAGTGTATAATCAATTGAAGTGGCCTAATGTGAACAAGACATCCCATGGATGTAATTTTAAGTACGCATCATTGGAAGTTATCTTTCCAATGAGATCGAGTCCTCACTGCAAAAAAGACCATGGTGTGACAATAGGATGAAGTTCTTGAGCTGGAGCATTCATGAGGTCCCCATGTTGCTGAAATTGTAGGCACCTTTTGGCGTAGTCATATGCTTCTCTTTCCATTGTAGGCCAATAATACCCATCCTCAATAATTTCTTGGCTAGGGTCATTCCACTAGAGTGTGAACCACAAATACCGTTATGCACCTTATTTAAGGCATTCAATGCCTCCTTGGAAATTAAGCAATGTAACAAGGTTACTTCTATGCTCCTACAGTAAAGTGTATTTCCTAAGTTGACAAACCGAGATGCTTTCTCATGACAAAAGTTCTTTTTAGGCTTGAGGGTAAGTCACTAGGTAGGACACCTATTCACAGGTAGGTATAAGTGTCATGGTACTAAGGATCACTGGGACCAATGATTTCACACACAAATGTTGATTCTAGTACCTTGAATGCGGGAATGAGAAGCTATTCTACCAAGAATTCATATTTGGGGACATTGTGAGGGATGTCTAGTAGGGATCCAATCACCGCCATGGCATCTACCATGAAAAGCATTTTTGGGAATCTGATAGTTTCCACAACCATTGTCATGGATGATGAGTTTGATGTCAGAGATGGTGGGCATGGGGGGTGTGGCAAGTGTCTTTGTCGCAGAAGTGGAAGTGAGAGTGATTGGATCAATGTATCGTTTTGATGGGTCTTCACCATTTTTAGGCACTTGAGGTATTTTGTAGCATTTTTCCACTAGGTTCTTGCAATAGGAGTATGGTTCAAGATCTCCATGGATGGTGACCTCTTGTCCTTCATATGTGAATTTGACACATTGATGGAATGGTGATGCTACTACTTGCATTGCATGGATCCATAGACATCCCAGGAGAATGTTATAAGGCAAGTTCAGGTCTAGGACCTGACAGGTTGTTTCCATGATATCTAGCCCCACTTGAATAGGGATTTTCATTGTGCCTTGGCAGACTCTTTCTTGATCATCATATGCTTTGATTGTAATACCTTTTCCTTTGTCGATGGAATCCTCTCATATTTTCATGTTCTTAATGAGCTTGAGGGAAAAAATATTCAAACTTGCACCTCCATCCACCAAGACTCACTTGACTTTATTTTTATGGACTAGTATCTCTAAATGGAGTGCCTGATTGTGAGATGGTTGAGTGGGAAAATCCTGGTCAAAGAACAATAGGAGTTTTGGAGTGATGATGTTTCTAACCATAGCTTGGAATTGTTTTGAATCAAGATATGTGGGGAAGATGGATGAACCCAATGCTTCTTCAAGGATTTTCTTCTAGGTGGATTTATTTTTTAGCAACTCCATGATGGATATTTATGCTATGGTTCTTTCCAACTAATCAAGGACATTGTCACCACTAGGAACAGATCTCGAGTTGGACGTGGGTGCTCTGTTTGGCTGAGATGATCCTGTAATGGTAATTTTGTCTCCTCTTATGGTGACTCCACAATTAGCATGGGCTCCTTTGATGGTGAGGGTAGCACAATAGTCATCCAAGGATGAAATGACATGGTTGTATACATGATTGATGCTTTTGAATGTTCCCTTCCCCTTTTCATTTTTATTGCTACCTTTGTTGTTATGGTTTGGCGTTGGATTCGTGTATGTTTTGAGGTTCTAATTTCTAGCTAGCTACTCCATGTTTATGATTTTTTGATCAAAGAGGTCTTGGACTAGGTTCTTCAACCTCATGTAGTTGTTATTGGTATGTCCTTTGATTTTTTGAAAGTCACAAAGCTAGTTTTCATTGTACCAGAGTGGTTTCACATCTGGTTCCTAATAATTCTCGTAGGTGGGAGCCTCGATGAGGTTTTCCTTTATCAATCTCTTCATGATAACTTCAAGTGGCTCCCCAAGGGTAGTTTACTTCTACTTTGGGGAGTTATTTTTTCATTGGGGTAGCCCCCTTTCATCATTGACATTGTTGATGGTTTGATTGTTTGGTTGTTTAGTTACTATGTTGGCTTAGTGATTGTTTTGATGATGATTTTGAGGTTGTTGTTGCAATGCGGGTGTATTTGTTCGAGCTGCATTGATGAAAAATTTGGCATCAACAAAACCATCATTGGTAATGTTTTTTTTTCTTTCCCATGTGCGAGGTTTGTCATTATAGGTTAAAGATTCGTAGTTGCTTTCTTTATCAAGATATGTTTGTGTCATCGATTATGTAGCAAGGGCTCGTTCAATGTTGAGTGCCTTGGAGATCAACTGATCATATGTGGTGATCCCTTGGACTCTGAGATGGAAAACCAAGGCACCATCAAATTTGGAGATGATATTGCACACTTGTTGTTCTTTCGGCATGACCCATTTACTCTAATTAGCCTTGGAATGCCATCATTGTAGGAATGAAGCAAATGATTCATTATTTCCTTGTTTCAGAGCTGAGAGTTCCTGTAAACTGACATCCATCACAATATTGAATGTGTAATTTTTGATGAATGCATCTACAATTTCTTGGAACTTTTTTATGCCTGGAGGGAGGCAAGAGAACTAGTCCATGGCTTTGCCTACCAAACTTCTAGGAAACAATCGTATGAGATAGGTATCATCATATGCAACTTCCATGCAATGAACCTTAAACTCCCTAATGTCATTTTCAAGGTTTCCCATCCCACGATATTTGTCAAATTTTGGGATCTCAAATCCCTTTAGGAATGGTTTTATTACAAGGCTCTTATGAAATGGATAAGGACACAAGTCGCTAGTTGTTTTCATGGTTTTCCCTGACTGAAGATTGAGCACTTTTTGTGAAAGAAACTTGATATGCATCATTACATCATTTTATGGATCAGGGGGTGGAATGAAAGTGTTTTGAGGTGGTTCAATTTTTGGTGGGATGGATGGATTGGTTGGTATGTTGATGGATGGTGTTTTTATATGTTGTTGAGCCAAATATGTTTGTAATTGTTGTTGTACCAACAATGCTTGTTGTTGGTCATGTTGTTGTTGTGCTATTAAGGCCTGTTGTTGAGCATACTATTTTTGTTGAGCCAACAATACTTGTTGTTGAGTTACTAATTAGGTTGCTTCCTGTTGTTCTTGATATTTCTTCAATGCTTGTTGATATGCTTGTTGTTCCGATCCTTGTTGTTGTGCAAGTTATTGTGCTTGTGCTTGTTCTGCTTGATATTGGGCTTGGGCTTGACCATGCACTTGAGATTGGGCCTGAGCTTGAGCCTAAGCTTGAGCTTGTGCTTGAGCATGAGCTTGTTGTTTCTTTTTTTGCAATAATATTTGGGCTTAAGAAGCCTATTTGCTTGTTTCACTTGTAATGTGGCTTATGTAGCTTCAACAACATGTGTGGCTTGAGTGGCTTACTCAACAGCTAGTTGTGTAGCTTGTTGTTTTTGCACTTGCTAGAGTGCCTTTTGATAATAAACTTGCTGAGCTACTTGCAATGCAATACTATATTGGTTTGATGTGTTCATGTTTGGTGGTGGTTGTGGCATAGGTTGGTTCAAAATGGTGCTTGTTGTGATGATGAGAGGCACCATCATGTTGATGATTGGGGTCTGAGTGGTAGATGGTGCAATCAATATGTTTGGTCCTTGCAAGACCATGTTTTGAGGGATGGTTGATGATGTGATGGTGGTGGTTGCCATTTGTTGTTGTGATATCAATGGAAAAGTGGAAGTATTTGGAATGGTGCTCTGATTGATGCTTGGTGGGTTGATTTGATTTTGTTAATTGCCATTTCGTAAAGGGGGAAGCCCGAAATTGAGAGGTCATGTGGATATTGATGGCAATGGTGGAAGTAGTGGAAATTTGGAGGTTGTAATCTATTGAGGAAATGGTCTAGTGTCCAAAATTCCCCCTGGTCCGAACTTGTCACCCTCTCCTTGTGAGGTTATGGGGAGAGAGGTTTGGGGTGTTGTGCAGAATGATGATGATGGGTCATTTCAATCATGAAAAGATAGACAAACGTATGGATGTGATGGATTTTGAGGTACAAACTGCCCCAAGATGGTGTTTGCATCTAAATCTTGATTGTTTACAAGGTGGTGTGTTTCTAATGCATTGATAAATGCACTTTCCTTTTTAACAATGGGTTGAGTTGGAGCAATGGATTATGTGATTTTCGGGATGTTTTGAAATGTATGTGTAGATGACATGGGGAGTGTGGATGAAATTGGAGGTATAAACCCAAAATATGGTTCCACAACTATGCTCACATTGAAATTGGAAGGGATTTTAGCCCCTTGCTTTGCTAATTCAACCCTGTATAGTGAGGGATTGAGTCTCATCATGATGTTGATGATCTTATGATTCTCTGGATTTTGAACTATGTTTGTGATTTTCTCTTATGACATTCCAAAGGGACTATTGGTAAGATCTTCTACTTGGACACCTTACTCTTGATGGTCTTGTGAAAATGCAGTAAGGTTAATCCTAAGACTACCAGACCCAATGGGATTCATTTCAAGAATAGTCTGACTCAAGTCACTTGAAGTAGATGTTTCATTGTTGGCTTCCATATTCCTCTTGTGTTGAGATCTAGTTTGCACCATAAAATAGGGATCAAAGTTCAAGAATGTGGGAGGTGAATCTCTAATTCTTTTGATTGATCAAACTTTAAGTACAAAAGAGAAAATTTTATGATGTTTCAAGGATTAAAAGGGGAAATGATGGAGATGTGTATAAGGTGGATGATATGGATGATTAGAACTCTTGAGAAATCTTGAACAAGATGTTAAACTTTAGGACTTGGATTTGATGTTTTATTTTTATTTGGGATTCAGATTTTATTTGATTTGGATTGGATTGTGAACTTATAAACTCTAATAGGTTGTATGTTGTCCTAGAGAAAATTTGTCCTCAAGATGATAATTTGAATGAGTGTGAGAAGAAGGATTCATCTAAACACACCTAACCAAACAAAATGATTTTTGATTTGGGATTTGATTTTATATTATGAACTCCTAAACCCCAAGATGTTGGATGTTATCAATGGATAAATTTGTCCACAAGGTTTGATAATTTGACTAAATATGTGGAGAAGGATACATCTACACACATCTAATCAAACAATATGCTTTTAGATTTTTTTTCAAATGATTTTCCCAAAGTTTAACATGAAGGATTTTTCCAAGTTTTTTAAAGAGTTGATGATGAGATTATTCTGGTTTTGATGTTCAAAGACGGATGAATATTTGATTTTTATCCTAGGTTTATATAAAAAGACACTTGCTTACTAGACCTCGGTTTTGAAGAACAATCTTTTCTCTAGACAAGTTTTGCAAATTCTGAAAAATTATTTGGATTTTGTTGGCAAAAGAACTCATAGAAATTTGGGTTGTTTCTTGAAGCTTTCTTGTAGAAGTTAAAAAGTACTCTTTGTCTAACTTCGTATAGCGTTGAGAGAGGCTTTTGGTGATCTTTTGGAGTAAGAGCTTTTACCTTTGGTTTCTTGATCTTGATCTTGCATGAAATTGTTGGAGACGCTTGTGTGGGGTCCAATTGTTTTTAGTATTTACTTAATGACTTTGTTTTATCATAGACACTTCTTGATTAGCTTTTCAAACTAGATGTCCAATGTCTTAACTTCTTCTCATTCCATAAGGTATATCATGTGAAAATTTGATGTAATCAAGGCAAGGGTTACCAATTGTGAACGTTAGTAAGCAAATTGAGATATAAATCCATGTGTTTAGAAACGTCTAAGGATAAAATCCCAAGGGAAAGCAATAACACATGAATTTGGTCAATTGTATCTACTTTCTAAAGGGTTTGAAGTTTTCATGACAATCTTAAATGTCCATTTCCAAATTTTTTTGAGCAAGCAAAGTGTTTTCTAACCAATAACAAGGACAATCCTATGGATATGGAAGACTATGTTTGTTGAGTCCCCAATTGGACAATGCCAACTACACTTATTTTTAGTGAATGGTTAGATGCTTGATCCCACTAGCTCCCCTACATGACAATCACTTCTTGGGGAAGCCAATCATCAGTACCCATGAAACTCTCATGGCATACTTTCCATCTCTACTAAAAACTATAAAAGTGCAGGGAAGCTTCAAAGTGACTATTCCTACACCAACAAATAGATTGGGATTTTGGCCTTTCTACAACAAGGGTTTTAATTTGGACTTTCTGTTCATAGGAGTTGACCCATCGAGGCAAGAGACCATTGTTTCCCTTCTCGTTAGAGCCAACTGTATGGTACTAGTCTTTGTTCCAATACCCACTTTTATATCCCAGCTAGAAATAATCTTGGCTTTAGAGTGTTACCGGTTGAGTCATTCCCTTGGGTTAGTACTTTTTCCGCAAGGCAGGCCCTCTAAGATAAGAAAATAGTGAGCAAACATATATGTAACTTGATCGATATTTTTTGAAAAATAAAGAGAGAATACACATGATAGGTTTACTCACACTCGCAAGATGTTTTATTCAAGTTTAGTTCCAAAAATGAAGTGTGG
>VDFB02370235.1:0-37479 GCA_007258455.2 Sequoia sempervirens
CTTCATGCCATCTCCTTCCCAAGGAAAAGGCAGACTTCATCACTCTTGTGCCATGTCCCTCAATTTTAGGGCCAACCTTGCCAATGGCTGAACATGTTCTCTTGAGGGCGAATTTTCCAGACTTAAGCAAAATTTATCATGGGTTTCATGCCTTTGAGTTGATTTTTGGCGATTTTCCCCATGATTCTTGACTGATTTTTCAATGATTTTTCCAGATTTTCCATCACTCCATGCTTTTTGGTTGATTTTCTCAAATTTTTGCTTGCTTTTCCATGCTTTTCAGTTTTTACGGATTTTTGGCCAGTTTTTTCACTTTGATTTTTTCAATGATTTTTTCAATTTTTTGGTTGATTTTTGGTTTAAAGAGATGAAAGTTGACTCACCCGACCGAGGTTGACTTTTCTAAAAATAGAAAATCAAAATACCTAAAAATAGGGAACCACAATTTGGTCCAAAATGCCAAAAGAAATGAAAAAATGTAAAAGCAAAAAGTAGATTCCCCTAAAAATAAGAAGTGCCGAATTAGCCCCAAAGCACGAGGCTGACCTAAAGTCTCTTGGGCCTTGAGCACTACGTGATGTTAGGCACTGATTTAGGAATGGATTATTGACTTGGCTCGGATGACTCTCAAAATATTGACCTGAAATTCTCAAAATGATGACCTCATTGTAAAAAGACAAGTGATAAGCAGTTGCGATGCCAAGGCAAAAAGCAAAAACAAGGGGTCCCCATTTGCAACGGGGCGATGTGTGAAAAGGTCACAACAATTAGTAAAATAGAAAAATTGCAAACACTAACATTTTAAATACTTGAATACTATTACTAAAAGACTAAAAGTAAATAAAATTTGACAAATAAAATTGTCAAATTTGAGATTTCTATTATATCAAAAATATGACATGTCACATCATAATATCATATCATAAAGATGATTAAAATTAGTAGCATGATACATTGATATCAAAATAAGTAAAAAATGCAAAAATATAGTGAAGGGAGGCCTCTAATCATCCCCGAACTCCTCATCACTCGAACTATTAGAATCCTTGTGGTCAAGCTCTGCCAAACTAACACCAACCAGCCTTGCATATGAAGTCAAAACATCCTCATCAATTTGTGCTAGCTCCTCTGGCTCTACATCCCATCGTGCTGTTGCACTCTCTTTGTACACAAGTGTTTTGCGGTCAATGAGATGCAAAGCACTATGTATAGCCACAAGGTTCTCTACTCTCCTAGAGGTAAGTCTGTTCCTCTTAAGAGAGTGGATGAACCTATATGTAGACTAGTTCCTCTCAACAACTGAAGAACTAGAAGCCTGAGACAACAATTAGACGGCTAGAGTGGTAGTCAAAGATCCCGATCCATGGCAAGTCCACCACAAAATTGGATCCTCCTGAGCCATAGTTTCTATATCCATCTTAGTCGCATCTGAATCACGTTGGCATTTACAACATCATACATCCTCTCAATGCACCTTAAGAACCCTAACTTCACTTCCGCATCCTCTATTGGTGTCACTCTACCAAGCCTAGTCTTGTACCACTT
The DNA here is from genome assembly GCA_007258455.2 of Sequoia sempervirens. NCBI lineage: Eukaryota > Viridiplantae > Streptophyta > Pinopsida > Cupressales > Cupressaceae > Sequoia > Sequoia sempervirens. The sequence continues at coordinate 1,546 of VDFB02370235.1, forward strand.
AGGATTCAGTGCATAAGCTGCCATGTGCAAGGGATTGTTGAGCTTCTCCCATCTCCTGTGAATGATTGGCTAAATGTGCTCATGGTAGAATGCTAATGTGGGGTCCTTTTCTCACACAACAACCCTCATCTGATCAAGTATAGAATCAATGCACTCATACACCTCTCCAAGGTTAGGTGCATTCGCATCCCCATACCTGATGACCTAGAAAACTAGAGTAATAATGGAGACAATATATTTTGCATCACTCCAAAACACATCACTCTTCATTGTATCCTTCACCCTCCTCACTTGCTCTGTCTTAGATTTGGCCCACCTATTCCATTTTACTGTCATAACCATGAGTTGCGGTAACTCTTGCAACTCAATCATTCTCTCCAAGAGAATGAAATAGTAAGCATACCTCGTATTAGTAGGTTTCAGGAACTCCTTAGAGAAGGTTTTGAAGAGTGCATGTGATGTGTGGTGGTTGTAGATTAACATCTGCACATCCGTCACATCATTTACCACTACTCTAATCCAACCAATCTTCCCCATGTCCCTGAGTGCATTGTTCATGGCATGCACACAACATGGAGTCCACCAAATATGCCTATAAGTTGTCTCAACAAGTCTCCTTGTAGCTTTGCACACATGTGTTGCATCTGTCACTATTTGGACCACATTTTGTGGCCCAACCTCGTCAATAGCTCCCTGAGGACTTCAAATTGAAAATCAGCATCTTTGTGATGCCCTAAACAATCAACTGCCTTAAGAAAATATGGGCCCTCTATACATGTAACCATGATATTAATGAGTGGACGATGGCTAATGTTCATCCACCCATCCATGACTATACTGCATCCTGTCTTAACCCAACATTCCTTCATCTTCTCCATCAACAACTTGATCTTGGAATAGTTCTTATCCAAGATTGTGGTCCTCAATTTTGTCTCACCTAGTGGCACATATGATGGTCCCCCCCATGCCACCATCAATATCATCTCTTTATAATAAGGAGATCAGGAAACATGAAATGGGATGCCATTGGCAAAGAAGGACTTGCCAATGGCATCATCTATGTCCTTGAGCTGCACATTAAACAAATTTGATATGGGGTTACTTTGAGTTTGACTTTGCAATTTTCATTTCCCCCTCGCCTCTCCTACATAGGCACTGGAAGAACCTAGTGTCCCTCCTACTCTCGTCTACAAAGTATGGCCGAAACTCTTTGGTTGGCTATGATGATGTGTCTTATTAAGCAAAGTAGTAGGCACAGGTGTAGCTGGACTATCATCAGGAACACCCCATAACTTATTTATTTCAGCTTTGTATTTGAGGTTTTCTGGTTTTGCCAAAAAGGAACATATCTCCACACCTTTTCCTCTAATGAAAAGGTGTGCATTAACTCTAGTGATGCTCCCAAACCACTCTACATCACAAAAGTGGCACTTCCACCTCCTTGTGCCACTAGATGTTGCCCCTGGCTTGCTTGGTAATTTTGTTGCAAACTGTTTGAGAGGGGATTTGTGATCAAAAGGACCCCTAGTACTATAGAAGGGCACTTTGTAGTACTTGCATCACTTTCCATGGAACTAGTTTGGGCTTCAAGCTCAACCCAATGGTCGCTCCCCCTTAGCCTCAGGAGCATATTCAATATCAGGATCACTATGAGAATGAACCTCATCCTCACTCATGTCATGAGAGCTCATTGTGACATTGCAATCAAGAAATAAATTCTATAAGTGTCTAGTTTCAGCCTAGTTTAATAAATTTTAAAATTTGATGTTGAATCTTGATGGAAAGATGAAAAATGAACAATGAGCCTTGAAATGAAAATATGAATATGCATTTGCAGCCATGTTTATGAAATTATGATTAATTTTGGCTGCAATTCAATATTCATATTTTCATTTCAAGGCTCATTGTTCATTTTGCATCTTTCCATCAAGATTCAACATCAAACTACGTTTTAAAATGAATCTAAAATCTTAGGAAAAAAAACAAAAAAAATATTGAAAAAACTTCAAAAAATAACAATAGAAACCTACCTTGTGCTTGAAAAATCCTTCTAAGTTGGTGTAGAATGCTCCTCCTCTTCTTCTTTCTCCTTATCACCCCTCTCACACTTGCAACACCTCAATCTCACTCTTTCACCCACTCTTCTCACTGTTTTCTCTCCTCTTCACCTAACTATTGCAAAAACATGAAATGCAAATGTGAGCTAAAAAAGAGGAGTCGGTGCTTTGTAGAGATTTAGTGTGTTGGGAGAGCGGTCCCACAAGCCTTTAGGGCTACACCCAAGGCACGAAGTTCAAGGCATTTTAAAGATTTAAAAAAAACATTTTTTCATGCTTTCCTACATGGGAGACGCTTGGGCATCCTCGAGACGCTCGAGGGATGGCTAGGCATCCCTGATTGAAGATGTCCAGTCATCTCCCTTGTCCCCATGAAGTTTCTCAAGTCCTGATGGAGGTGGCGAGACAATGGGGGGACGTTTCTCAGCTGTCCCCAAGTCCTCGAAACATCCCACCCTTCGAAACGCCTAGATTTAGGGGGGATGTGTCCCTGTGGAACACTACTGCAAATGCATATTCCTTGTGGCCCTGCAAGTCCTCATTGTTCATTTTCATCTTTCCATTAAAGATTCAACATCAAAGGAATTTAAAATTTTGTTTTTCCAAATTTGTTAGAGCTAGGTTGAGCTAGGCATATGGAACATTTGTTTGTTGCGGTGTCGCGATGAGAACTCATGACATGATGAGAATGAGGGTTCATTCTTATAGTGATCTTAATCTTGAATATGCTCTTGGAGATTGAGGAAGTGACCATGGAAATTTGAGCTTGAAACTAAGCAATTCCATAACAATGAAAACAAGTACCATAGAGAGTGCTTACAAATCTTGGCGGTATGCTATGGGTCCTTTTGATTGCAAATCCCCTCAAACATTTTGCAACAAAATTACCAAGCAAGCCAGGGGTAGCATTTGGTGGCACAAGGAGGTGGAACTACCACTTTTGTGATGTTGAGTGGTTTGGGATCATCACTAGAGTTAATGTACACCTTTTCATTAGAGGAAAAGGTGTGGAGATATGTTCTTTTTTGGAAAAACTGGAAAACCTCAAATACAGAGTTGAAATAAATAAGTTATGTTCTTGATGATAGTCTAGCTGCACTTGTGCCTACTACTTTGCTTCATAGGACACATCTTTAGCATAGCCAGCCACAAAGTTCCAGCCATACTTTGCAGATGACAGTAGAAGGGACACCAAGTTCTTCTTCCAGTGCCTATGTAGGAGAGGGGAGGGGGAAACGGAAATTGCAAAGTCAAACTCAAAGTAACCCCATAGCAGACTTGTTTAATGTGCAACTTAAGGATGACATAGATGATGCCATTAGCAAGTTCTTCTTTGCCAATGGAATCCCATTTCATATTGCTTGATATCCTTATTATAAGGAGATGATATCGATGGTGGCAAGGGGAGGACCATCATATCTGCCACCAGGTGAGATGAAATTGAGGACCATGATCTTGGATAAGAACTATTCCAAGATCAATTTGTTGATGGAGAAGATGAAGGAATTTTGGGTTAAGACAGGATGCAACATAGTCATGGATGAGTGGACGGACATTAGCCATTGCCCACTCATTGATATCATGGTTACATATATAGAGGGGCCCGCTTATTTCTTAGGCGATTATTGTTAGGAATCACAAGATGTTGATTTTCGGTTTGAGATCTCCAAGAACTGTGAGGTTGGGCCACAAAATGGTCCAATAATGACGGTAGCACACATGTGTGCTTCTTGAGAAGACTTGTTGAAAGCTGGAGTATAGGAATATTTGGTGGATATGTTGTGTGCATGCCATGAGCAATGCACTCAGAACGTAGTGGATGAACCGTCTTATTAAATGATGCGAGGAAGACTAATGGGATGTTTTGCTCTGCAACCACCCACCTCACATGCATGCTTTGGGGCCAACTATAAGGAAGGAATTTCACGAGAGCCTCATGATCACGAGATAGCCTTCCTATTTCATTCTCTTGGAAGAAGAGATTGCAAGAGGGCGTATGCAACTCATGGTTGCTATTTAACAAAAATGGAATGGGTGAGTCAGTCTAAAAGAACAGAAACGAGGGAGGAGGGTGAAGGACTATAGTGAAGGTGATGTGTTTGAATGCAAACTGTGCCTCCATCATTGCCTCTAGTTTTAGGTCATGGGGTATGAGAGATGAATGGACCTGGCGGAGGTGTATGGGTGCGGTGATTTCACATGCTGATTAGATGAGGGGCTGTGTATTGAGGAGAGGATCCCATTGGCATTCTACCATGCACATTGCTTGTCATTCCGCGAGGGTAAGGACTCCCTTGCACATGGCTACAGCGAAGTGTTCCCTGGGCCAGGCTTGGTAAGTGACATCGACCAGAAGGATGCGATGGTAGGGGTTCTTTTAGGCCGAAAGGTAGCTGCTCGTCACATGGAATGCCAACACGTCCATGAAAATGGACCAAATTTTCCATTCTTAGGGGTTATTCATATGCGGCCAAGATGGATATGGTAACTATGGCACAGGAGGACCCAATTTTGTGGTGGACTTGCTATGGATTGGGATCTTTGACTACCACTCTAGCCATCCGATTGTTATCTCAGGTTTCTAGTTCTTTAGTTGCTGAGAGGAACTGGTCTACATATAGCTTCATCCACTCTCTTAAGAGAAGCAGACTTACCTCTAGGAGAGCAGAGAAGGTTGTGGTTGTACATAGTGCTTTGTGTCTCATTGATCGCAAAACACTTGTGTACAAAGAGAGTCCAACAACACAATGGGATGTAGAGCCAGAGGAGCCAACATAGATTGATGAGGATGTTTCAACTTCAGATGCAGGGCTGGTTGGTGTTAGTTTGGCAGAGCTTGACCCACGAGGATTCCAATAGTTCCAGTAATGAGGAGTTTAGGGATGATTAGAGGCCTTCCTTCACTGCTTTTTTGCATTTTGTACTTATTTTGATATCAATGTATCATGCTACTCATTGTAATCATCTTTATGATATAATATTATGATGTGACATGTCATATTTTTGATATAATAAAAATCTCAAATTGGACAATTTCATTTGTCAAATTTTATTTACTTTTAGTCTTTTAGTAATAGTATTCAAGTATTTAAAATGTTAGTATTTGCAATTTTACTAATTTGCCAAAGTTCAATTTGAAATATAATTCTTAAACATTTTTTATAACTAGTTATTCAAGTACTATATGTATATCAGCACCACCCCCCCGCTGTTGTCCCTGAACTTAGACCCTTTGTCCCCCCATCCCCAAAACCTGTCCCCAACAGGAGACGCATTCCTGTCAGGAAAGTCCTTGGAACCAACGTTAAATCTTTAAGATATGGCCGTCTGATGATAATGATAGATCAGGTACATTATCTATTTCCAGGACTTTTTAGTTTCTGCTTAAATATGACAGATTGTATAAAGTGGTCTTTTTAACATGTTCTTTTTTTGATGTAGAATCATGATGCTTCCCACAGCGAAGGATTGTCGATCAGCTTCATACACCATAACTGGCCATCTTTGCTTAAATTTCTTCAATTCTTGTGGAATTTATCTCCTATTGTCAGGGTAAATGTTTCTACCATACATGTTCTAATAAAGATGCTTTGTATTTGTTATCAATCCCTCAAGAGGGTAATATTAGGCATCTCCAAATTTTGGTCTTGTTGATGCAGGCAACACACAAGAATGGAAATGTATTATCCTTTGACACCCTTCCTGAGTATAAAGCTTGGAGAGAGTCAGTAAGTCTATCAATATCACGCTGGAGCATAAAGTACTACAAGGTAATTTTGGATTGTTTTTTGTATGTATGTTATGAAGTTTTGGCTCTTCTTTATTTTCTTGATTAGATGTCTTTCTAATTTGTCACTTGTTCCTTGGAATACACAAGGTTTGGTTACCAGTACTTCTAAAGAGGGTAAGGAGTATTTCAGAAATCTAGAAAAGCATAAAAATGATTTTGTGTGGGTTAATGAGCAAGATGGAGATGCAATTGAACTAGCCTTCAGCAAGAAGAAGATAGATGCCAAAAAGAACTGGTTGAGACAATTTGAGGTAATGAAGCCAGTGATGAGTGATTGGAAATAAATTTAAAGTAACATGATAGTGTTTTTATCTCAACCCTAACACTAAATTTATCACATTGACAGCCAGGGACTTATTTGGACCAGAGTGAAAAACTTATCTCTTATAATTTACAAGGATTTTGTGAACAAGTAACTCATCCTGTTTTCCAGGGCTGATCTGCAAAGATCTATTCCAATAATTGTTGATGGCTTGAAGGCAGGGCAAAGGAAAATCCTGTTTTTCTGTTTCAAGCAGAATTTTGTCCAACCAGCAAAGGTTGACCTCGTAGCACATATTTTGCTTACTAGTCTTCTATGGACTAACTGATACTTTGTGTTTCACATAAAAAATCATTGTTTCTTGTATTGGTTGCCCAGTTCTCTGGATGTCTCAGAGCATTCTGTGTACCATCATGGTGAGCTGCAAGCACAATTATTGGAATGGCACAAGACAGTAACAACACCAACCTTTTGCTTCTAGTTGGACAATTTGGAACTAGGAACTTAGTGAGAATTTTGAGAAGACTAAGTATACATCTTTTTATTGTGAATAAACTGTGCTTGCTTATGATTTGATGCTTTTCTTTTTAATATGGTGGCAAGGATGCTGCAAGTGTTTGATATGTGTATACATACTTATCACCTATAACACGCTTGAGGCTTCTTGTTCCCAAAAGAAGATGACGTTCTCATGGACTACTTGGAAGAAGATGGCCAATCTATTGAACCAGCATGGTAAGGATTTTGGTTTTCATCTTTCTGTCTTTATTTTGAATCTGCTTTGTAATTATGTCAAAGAAGTGCTCTACAGTGGCAGCAAGGCACAAAGTGTCATCATGTGACTATGTACATAAAAACCAAAAACAGCCAACACATTTAAAGAAACCTATAAAATGAAAAATAAAATAACTCTAAAGTAAATGAAATAACTTTAAAGGAAATAAAATAAGTATAACTCTTAAGTAAATGAAATAGCTCAAAACTGATATTCCTCCACATTTTTTATATAGATGTATTTAAGACATCTATACTAGTTTAGGATCTTGTCCATGTTAAAGATCTCATTAAGCGCAACAAGAGAATGGAAAATTTCTCTACTAAGAGGTTGAAAAATCTCTAGTCATGTTGTTGTCTTTCTATTTGACCTTGTTTTATCATTTTAAGTTTAGTTTTCATTGCTATGTCCTTTGTCGCTCTGGTATGTTCCGATCATATCAATGGTGCTTACTAATGGAAGTGAAGGAATTGGAACTGGTTGGAATACCTTCGTGCCAAACTACAATCCAACAGATCTTGTTGCAAATGTAAGACGCTTGCTTAATGATGAACCTATGCAGCCAATGGACCCTTGGTACAAGGGTTTTAAGGTAATGCACATTCCATATGCTATTTGGGGTTTTGCTGGTTTGTTACACTGTTGTATTTCATAGAAGGATCACATCCATTTTGCAACTGGTATGCTTTTAGGGTAAGATTGAACAAACAGCTACAAAGGAGAATGGTGTGACCTATACAATCAGTGGTATTATAGAGCAGATTGACAGCACCACATTGAGGATTACAGTGTTACCTGTTCGCAAGAGGACAGATGATTACAAGAGCTTTTTGACAAGTCTGATTAACAATAAAGATAAAAATCCATTCATAATGGTATGCCAATTGCAATCATATATTAGTGCTTTATGCATAAGAGGAATATTTTGTTGAGGTTTTAATATGAGAATATCTGCCTTTCAGGAACTAGATAACAGCAGTACAGATACCAGGGTCCGATTTACGGTAGCGTTATCACAGGAGAAGACGACAAATGCTCTTCAAGAGGGCCTATCAAAGAAATTTAAGCTAACCACTATTATCAGTACCAGCAACATGCATCTCTTCGATGCAAATGGTTCCATTAAAAAATATGATACTCCAGAGCGAGTACCTTCTTGGAGCTAATCCCTATTTAATCCTCCCGCAGGTTTGATTATCTTGTTTATGGATGACATTTTTGATTTTTGGGATAGCTTTTCGACATTATTCTCTTGATCTTGCAATACTGTAGTGCTTTTATCATATCCGATTGGAATTCTTGGTGAAGAGAAAGGTAGGTTTGGTCTGATCTCAACTGTAGTTTAAATAAAAAGACAACGTAGGAAAATTGTGTTAATATGAGTTTGTCCCTATTCTGCACGGCCAATGAAAATACAGTTTTTCCTTTTCTACATGGAAATAGCAATAGAATTTATTGCTTGGGGGTGGACACAGGCATAAATATAATTATGACTGCTCACCATTTTCGATGTTTATGTTAAAGGAGGTGCACTAATTGCCTTAAATAATATTATAAAATTTAAATAATAAGAGTCTAAATGATAAGTCTATGTCAGCTTTGAGTTGTCATCCAATTAGAATTTCAATTTCATTAAATAAGACTATATATAATAAGAGTTTAAAGGATAAGTCTCGTCAAATAGTTTGCTCTTGCAAGATTGTCATTTATTTGCTCACCATTTTCAATGTTTTTGTTAAAAATGAGGTGGTTGACATACATTATGGAATGGCCATTGTTTTAGAATTTCCATCTCAGTAAACGAGATCATGAATATAAGAGTTTAAGCAATTATCCCTTGTCCATAAATAGTGTTCTAATGTGGATCCAACAGCCTTCTGGCCACTTTATGAATAGTTTGGCAGTTTGCTTTTCTATTGAAAGGACCATGCAAGAGAAGATGTAAAAGATTGATTTGTTGTTTTGAAGTTTTTAGTTCCATGATTCAAATTGCAGGTTGGTAGAAATGATTGATATTTGAATGACAGACATACAAAATCCAAGCCATGCTGTGAGAAAACTATAAATTCTTTATTTGACTTAATGAAATGCAGTATAAAATAATGAAGGTTTAAGTCTGCATGCACCTAACTTGGTTCTTATGAATTCTAAGATAATTGTGAATCAGAAGTACTGTAGTGACAATCTTATCGATGTAGTTGATCCTTTTTTCCTGTTTGATAAGCTTGGCATAGTTGGAAAGCTTGTGGTTTCCCCATAGGCATATCCAAGTGCTATATGGTCTCAGATTACTCTATGAACGTTACAGTGCCTTCATTATTTCAGCTTGTTTGCTGAACATGTTGGCCCCCTTTGTTTTTCAGTCCCATAATAAAATTTAACAGATTCTCTTACAACCTTTGGAGGCAGGGAGTGTTGGGCTTTGTCTTGCCCTTGTGCTGTCAGGTTGGACATTTTACCTTTATTGGTTATTCACCTTTCAGACCACTGCCATTTCCTTAATTATCGAATAGACAATCAAGGTTTGGCCTTTAGCTCATCCTCTACCCTTTAGCAAACAGTCCATACTCTGGAATGATAAGAGTTTAAGGGATTATATTGCCCATAAATAGTTCCCTAAAGTGGATCCAACACCCCTATTTCCTCCTTTAGCTCATCCTCTACCCTTCAGCGAACAGTCCATACTCTGGAATGATAAGAGTTTAAAGGATTATATTGCCCATAAATAGTTCCCTAAAGTGGAGGATCCAACACCCCTATTTCCTCTGTTAACCTTGAGAGCTCTCGTTGATTTCATAAACATATATACATTCAGGTATAATATTGAGAGTGGTATATTGCATCAAAATTGATATTTACATTGGGAACTACATTGTGCGTCAATGAGATTTTAGGAATATATAATTCATTTTGCCTTACCGAATTTGGAAGGATGGTAGATTTGTTTTGAGCCAAGTGCAGTATGCAGTGACAGCTGGGACAATCTTTCAAGATACAACCAAGGCCATAGATTGGTAATGATGCCTATGAAAGGAAGCAATCCTTTCCACAAGGTGCTCTTTAAAAAAACCATATTCAGCTTAACAAAAACACATTCTGTACATCCCATTGCAAAGCTGCAGTAAATGAAAATATGGTCTTCAGATTTTGTATTGCTGTCACTGCTGCAGTTTGATGGTCAAGCAAAACTTTTTTAGGAAAAAAAATTCTGTGAAGGCAAGGAAACATAAGGTGCATCAAATTTGCTTGAAAGAGGATGAGCTTGTACTACTTCTTAATGGTGCAGTTCCCTGTGTTGTCACTCTTCATCTAACAGCATCTTCTTCTTTAAATTCATGAAGTTTCCACAGTCCATGACAATATTGTGAAAAGATTTGTGGATTATAACTGTGTGCCAATATTTACATCAACATTTCGGATCATACTCCATGATCACTCTTCTCTCTATCTGCTTTGCATCCTGATGATGGATCATGGAGTATGATCCAAAACATTGATGTGAAAATTGGCACACGATTTTAATCCAGAAATCTTTTCACAATATCTTCTTCTTTGTTTTATGCTAAGTTACTGGTTCAGGTACGGGTATAGGTATGGATATGGCAATATGGCAATTTTTTTTCCTTGGGTACGGGTACGGGAATATATAAATGCATGCATGCATGTATGTATCATGTATGTATATATACATACACATATAACATATATACATACATATACATATATACATAGTACATACACATATACATACATAAATACATACATATGCATATACATTTAACAACAAACCATACCCAATGTCTCCAAAATGCTAGCATACACCAATTACCTACCTATTTATGTATGTATATATACACATATAACATATATACATATAAATACATAAATACATATATACATACTTAAATACATATATATACATATATACATACACATATACATACATAAATACATACATATGCATATAAATTTAACAGCAAACCATACCCAATGTCTCCCAAAAGCTGGCATTTCCTGTTACTGCACCAATTACCTACCTGTTTCTTGTTAACTTACATAAAAAATGTTTTAAAAAATTACTTTTTTTGGGGAGGGGAGGGAACCTTTGGATCCCCTTGGGTTCGGTTGGGTTCGACCCAGGTTTTCCCAGGGTCCTTCTTGGGCACCCCGGGTTCCCGGGAAGGACCTTGGGAGAACCCAAAGAAGAACCAGCAAAGAACCAGGACCAGAACCGTACCCACATGGGTACAGGGGGCAAAAGAGAAGAACCCAGTAACAGAGGACTTTTATGGCATGCGGATTCATAGAAGTAGAGTTCCATTATGATTTATCTCCCTATTAATGTTGTTTACTTATCCCTACAATAATAACTTGTTATGTGGAAGTTGCTCTTACCCTCTCCCTCTCTCCACTGGCCTATGTAATATTGATGCAGCTAGGCTGTATAAAGGTATTAATTTCTGAATACTGTGCTAATCAAATGAGAAATGAATATCTTTCTTTCACCTTAATGAATGTCACTTTTTATTGCTGGCATTCCATAATCAGCTAATAGACAGAAATTAGTTTTTGCTTTTGTAACATATCATTACTTTATTGGCTATTTCTCTGCTCCTTCACAATATTTATTTGGCTTTGAACTGGGTGCAATACATTTAAAATTTTGAATTTTGAATATAAAAAATTTCATATTGGTGATGTTTGTTATGAGTTATGTAATGATCTAATAGCACTAGAGATTCTGTTTTCAGTTGGGATGTGTTTGTCAAAGTGAATTGTAAATTATTGCAATGCATTGTAGTTATATTATATTGGCATTTTGACTGCAGAAAGTTTTATTGGATAAACTCCAGGTTGAGCTACTTAGGTCGGATAACAAAGTTAGGTTCATTCTAGGAGTTGTAAATGGAGAAATTATGGTGAACAAAAGTAAACGTGCAGAACTGCTGCTTGAGTTAAAGAACAAGGGGTTTACTCCATTTCCCAAAAAGACAAAAGCTATTGAGGCAGCAATTGCTGGAGCATTGCCAGATGCAGAACCTCTTGAAGACAACAGTACTGAGACTGTAGAGGGTGTTCATGCTGAGATTGCAGAAGGGTGTGCATGCTTGTGATTATGAGTATCTTCTTTCCATGTTGATTGGAACATTGACACTGGAAAAAGTTTAGCAATTATGTGTTAAGAAAGATAAGCTTAGTGAGGATGTCAGGAGCTGAATAGGAAATCACCCAAATCGTTATGGCTAAATGACCTTGATGCTTTCATTAGTGAGTTGGATGTAAGTTGTCCATTTATGATTTTGGAAGTTTGGAATTATTTTGTTTGTTTCAAATTTAAAAGTTTGCTTTGACATGCTTGTGTGATAATAACATAAATTCTAACATCTAACAACTCATTTGCTTTTAAACGTTGTAGGCACTAGAATTACAAGAGGCCAAGGACGATGAGCATGAACTGAGAAATATGTGTAGTAATGTTGTTAATTTTTCTAGCAAAGTACGTAAAACCCCCAAAAAACACACTAAACGATTATTGCTTCTGAAAATGTTGGTTCTCAAACAACCAGGGCAACGATTGTTTCTGCTACAACAGTTACTACAGAGAATGGCAATAATAATTTTTCATGCCTCAATTGCAGAAATTATTTTATAATGTAATTGATGGCTATGTACTGGAAAAAGCCTTTGATGAATGTATTTGGAGTATTCTCTAGCAAAACAGTCAGAAGCAGCAAAACCCAAGAAGGGAGGTGGCAAGAAGGGAGTTGCCAAAAAGCAAATGGTCTCTTTCAATTTCTTTTCTACCTATATAAGTTTCTGTAAATTTTGTTGTCAAAACATGTTTGAAATTATTTGGCTCTTTTTAGGAAGTGGATGGTGAGGATGACGATGGACTAGATGTCAACCTTCAAGAGAGATTGGCAGCCTATAATGGGGGGTTATCTGCTGAACATTCAAGTTGGTTTGTGGCATTTGTAAAGTGTCTTCCAAATTTTCTTGAGGAACTGCATTGTTATTTGATTGCAAAAGTTATTTACCTTTTATAGCTATTGAGGATCATGGTAGCAGACAGAGTTCACCAACGGAGTACTTAAACCCAAAACAGAGAAATCTTGATCGACAAGCTAAAAGGCTGCTCCCCTTTATTTTATGTTAGATAATGATGTTGATACAATGGAAACCATTCTAGAAGCATCAAAGGACGAGGAGAAAGAAGAACAAAAAAAAGAAAACATGCCCAAACAAGAAGAAGATTGGCAATGGGAGAGGAAGAAAGGAAATGTTTCTTAGTGACAGTGACTTCGAGTTTGCAGTTGACGAGGATTTTGAGTTCGATTATGAGGAAATTGTGCTTAAAAAGGGTGGGAGGTTGTGATGCGGCTATTCTATTATCCTTACGAAACAACGTGTCTAAGACATGATAACATACAAAACATGATACAAAACACCGTACAAAATTGTATGGCCATTACAAGGAGGGACTCGCCAAGACAAGTGGTTGAATCGACGAATGCGTTGACAGGACACTTTTTCATGACGAAGATGTTGAGTGAACAGCGTGCTATTGGGTAAAATGGTAGTGTTTCTTGTGTTTCTGTTTCACGCCATATAGTCAATGGACTATGATGAGACTTATACTATCACATTTTTTCGGTGTATTTTATTGTCTTTTGTATTTTGGGATGAAGTAATGCTTTTGGATGTTGAATCGATGAGGAGTTGCAAGGTGACATGTGAGTAAATATGCAAACTAATTCCAATTTATTTTTGGTTTTTCAATTTGTCTAGTGTTTTAAAATAAAATTGGACAAATAAAGTGTAGGTTGCAAAATATTGTGTTGTGAAATTTTGCATTTTGTTGTTGAAAGTTAAAGGGTGGAGTTTGCGGAGAGGAGTTGTAGGTGGGGGATATAGTAAACAAACGATATTTAGGTGATGGGTGAGTAACAATGTGAAACAATTCTATTTTTATGAGGTTTTGGGTTCTCACTTGTTTAGAGTTTTAAAACACTTTGCAGGTTGTAGGTTGTGTTTTGCAAACTTGCATTTTTTTATACACAAAGAATGTCATGAAATGTTATTTCAAATGCAGATAGAGATATATGTATTGTTATGAATGTTTTATAACAAATAAGAGGTTTTAAAACACTTTGCAGGTTGTAGGTTGTGTTTTGCAAACTTGCATTTTTTTATACACAAAGAATGTCATGAAATGTTATTTCAAATGCAGACAGAGATATATGTATTGTTATGAATGTTTTATAACAAATAAGAGGTTTGAAAAGATGTTTACTTTAACTTGCACTTTATAGTAGAGGGTAACCTTTAGAGTACACACCTCAAATTACACATGTTGCTTGCTATCAAAAATTGCAAGTTGCAAAACATACTAGGTGTTTTAACTTGCAATTCACAACGTATTCAATACCTTTGGTTTGATTTTTGTATATTCAAGTCTGCAATTCAAATAGCAACAACACCATTATTGTTGGTGTTGGGAAAATACAATACATTTTTCTAGGATAGAGGATACAAAACACAATGTGTTTTGGATACTTTGTCAAATGTAGGTTACTAAACACATGTTTTGAAACTTGCAATTTTCTATACCCAAACACATTAAATGTTGTTATTATTTCAATTGTAGGTAGAGATGTATAGTTATGAATGTCTTATAACAAATAAGCAGTTTCAAAACATGATGTCTTTTTTAACTTGCATTTTATGGCATAGGGCAACCTTCAGAGTACACTCTTCTAATTGTACACACTTGTAATTGCACACATTATCTGCTATAACAATTTGTATGTTGCAAAACACAATGAGTGTTTCAACGATCCCAACTCCTTTGGTTTTGATTTGTGTATATTCAGGCATGCAATTGAAATAACACCATTATTGTTGTTATTGGGAAAATATAATACACTTCTCCATGATAGAGGATACAATACATGGTGTGTTTTGGATACCTTGTCAAATGCAAGTTACAGTACACTTGTTTTGATATCCGCAATTTCTCATACCCAACATAGTTGTCAAATGTTGTTATTTCAAATGTAGATAAAGATATGTATAGTTTGAATATCTTATAACAAATAAGAGGTTTCAAAACATGTTTTTATTAACTTGCACTTTATGACATAGAGCAACTTTCAAAGTACACTTTGCAAAACAAATTGTGTGTTTAACCTCCACTTCACAACATTCCCAACCCCCCTTTGGTTTTGATTTGTGTATATCTAGGTCTACAATTCAAATAACAACACCATTATTGCTTTTATTGAGAAAATACAATACATTTTTCCATGGCAAAGGATACAAAACACGGTGTGCTTTGGATACCTTATTAAATGCAAGTTACAAAACATAACATATTTTGAAACTTGTAAATTTTTATATCATAACACATAGTTGTCAAATGCTATTGTTATTTTAAATCTAGATGGAGATATGCATAGTTATGAATGTCTTATAACAAATAGGAGGTTTCAAAACATGATGTCTTTCCTAACTTGCACTTTATGGCATAGGGCAACCTTCAAAGTACACACACTACTTGTTATGACAAGTTGTAGGTTGCAAAACACATTGAGTGTTTTAACCTGCAATTCACAACATTCCCAATCCCTCTGGTTTTGATCTATGCATATCCAGGTTTGCAATTCAAATAGCAACAACACAATTATTGTTTTTATTGAGAAAAATACAATAACTTCTCCATGATAGATGATATAAAATATGACATGTTCTGGATACCCTATCAATTACAAGTTACAAAATACAACATGTTTTGAAACTAGCAATTTTTTATATTGAAACACAGTTGTCAAATGTTGTTATTTCAAATGTAGATACATATGTATAGTTATGAATGTATTATAACAAATAAGGGGTTTCAAAACATGTTGTCTTTTTGAAATTGCATTTTATGGCATATGGTAACATTCAAAATACATACTTCAAATTGCACATGCTGCTTGCTATAACAAATTGCTAGCTAGTAGATTTGATTTGCATGAAAAATCGTAGGTTGAAATACACTATGATTTTTAAGTTGCGCATGTTTACTTTATGATTTGTAATGTATTTCAAATTTGACTTTATTAGTTGATTCGTAATTTGTAAGAAAGATGGAAATAACACAATATTGAATTGAGGTTGTTGGCATTGATGAAAAAAATGGTTGTTGTTGGCAGAGTACAGGGCACAAGGTAGAACCTAATGCAAACCACTGCAAAGCAAGTGTGAAGCATCTAGCCGACAAGGGTGATAGGTTAAGGGGTACCCTATAAGGATCGCGTCTCTATATAAGAGACTAGGAATTGATATATGTATGTAATAGATGACAAAATAAGAAGTAACTGATAGATAGATAAGATAGAGAAAAAAATGCATTGTAAAGCAAAGACTAAGACTTGCTTATGTAATGATTCTATAAGTATACACTATATGGAGTTATAAGGATTCAATTAATATATATGTTATGAGTGATTATTGTTATGACTAAGTAATATTTGAGTTACTATTAGACAAAGTCCTTTACTGCACTATACCCTCTGGGGTATAAACTAACTACATAAGGAATATCAGGGTACAAATCTCTAGATTGTAACTCCCCACATTTCCTCTACTAACTTTGATTTCATTTTTGGGACCCTAGAGAAGAAAGTCAAGAGATTTAGAGTAAAAAGAAAAAAGACAAACATAGCTCTTTTTTTTGCAGATGGTTCTCTTAGGTACTACCTTTGTGAGAGGGGGGTAAGCACTTAAGGGATGGAAAATGGAAAGGAGGGAGGGATATGAAAAGACCCTTGCAAATATGTAATTGTTCAAAACTAAACCACCCATGGGAGATATAAGGATAAATGGAAGTTCGGACCACAAAGATCCATGGGAACAAGAGATAACAAACGAAAAAGGGAGAGAATTGAAAGTATTAAGCTAGGAATGGAAATAAAATTGAAAGGAAGGAGGATAAAACAAATTCAAGAAAGATAGGAACGATACTACAAAAGAATGGAAGAAGTAGGAAAGAGGAGAACAAAGCATGACTAGATACCACAAAAGAATGGAAGAAGTAGGAAAGAGGAGAACATAGCATGAGTAGATACCACAAAAAAATAGAAGTAGGAAAGAGGAAAACTGAGCAGGACTTCGAGTTTGCGGAAGAAAATAGAAACAAAGAGGTTGAGTATGCCAATTAGGGTGTTGTTGAGTGCACCAAGGTGGGTGCTAAAGTAGAGCATGCCATTGTGGAGGCTTTCAAAGAATGTAAAGAAAGAACTCCACAATTAGGTCCTAGCATAGACCAAATTATTTATAATTTAGAAGGAGTAATTGAAGAATATGGAAACACCATAAAAGAAATGGAACAAGCCATAATAAAAATTATGACACCTCCCCTAAACAAAACACTAACTACTCATTCGGATTGGAGGAATATTCAACTAAGGATAAATGAAGATTGGTTACTAATGGAAACTCCTATACAAAACCCTTGGAACTCAACATTTGATGCCAACTAATTAGACGAGTTAGTCACTGAAGTGTTCTAAAGACAAGAAGAATATATGCAGAAGGAAATAAGGAGACTTATATGGGCTTAACAACTCCTAACAAAATGTTGTTGTCAAATAACCTAATGACACTCATTGACAAAAGGATATCTCCAAGAAAGAAAAAAACACTTTTAATAGATCCAATCCCCAGACCACGAGTCACCCTTAATGTCATTAAAAGCAAGGAAAATTTTAGGGGAAGAAGTACAATACAATATAGAAGAACAAAACATAGGAGAACAATAAGGAGAGGAAAACAATATCGACATATTAATGGATACAACTTTAACATAGGATATACAAATAGCGAGTCAGAGGAAGAACCAAAAATGAATACTACAACAAAATTACCTATGTTTAGACAAGACACAACTAAAGCATCCAAAAATGTATTCATCTTAGATTCTTTATGGTAATGACAACATATAAGTTCTAGAGATGACATAATGTAACTTGACTTTGTTGGGTCCCTCTGTAGGGATACTTTAAGATGGTACCGAAAAAATTACCCAAACAGTGATAGAGATTGGGAAACAATAAAGTAATATTTTTTGGCTAATTTTGATACCCAAACCTACCTACAGAAGGAGTTATCAAACTCCAGGAACTAATACAACATGAGGATGAGACAATCAAAGAATTTAATGAAAGATTCAAAGAAGTCACTAGACGACTAGAAGAATGAAATATCCCCCTTAGTTTTTTTTTAACACACAACACTTCTGATTCAGAGTAGGGGTTCAACTTATGCTAATAAGGGAATATTTCCCAACAATGGGTTCAAAGCATACTTAGTGGTTCAATGGCAACATGACAAGGAAGGCCTTTAAAACAATGACAGTCCCTTTAACTTTCAAGGGTGGAAGACTCTTCAAAGACATGGGGAAGCATGACAACCACAAGAAAAACATGTGTTGATGGTAGACATGACATCACAGGCTTTTCAAAGGTTTCTTTAACCTCCAAGTGCATGGGAAGACCTTAAAATAACAACTTCCAATGAAACAAGCTTTGGGACAGTCTTATATCCCTTGCACACAAATGTAATCCTCAATGAACAATGAAGGATGGCTAACCAATAGAATCCAAGGGCTTAGACCACAATGTCTTACTTGTCTCAAAGTGCATCAACTAGAACACAATGCCTCAATGCCAAGGCTTTGGCATTCAATCATAATGCAAGGTTATTTGATTGTAATGAGACAAAACATAATGACTGTCAAACAAGTTCTCTTCACACGTGGATCCTCCAAGCCTGCACCTTTGCAACATGTTAGAATACTTTAAGATAGACCTACATTCCAAATCCCCTGGCCAGATCATGGAGGAAACATGAGTAATGGCATTTTTTATGGTTTCTTGGAACCCTAGGTAGGGTTTGTAGCAAGTTATAGAAAAATGATGATATCTCCTTCAAACCTTGATAAAATTTGATCAAACCAAAACCAAAATAAATCTAGAACAATCCTTTACAACATCCATCCACTGTTCAGGCCATACCATGCAATGACAACCTGTACCAACGTGACAAAGATTGAAAATGCAGAAAGAAATAGTATTTCCACGTGCAACCATGAATTTTTCATTCATCCAATCTTCATTCAACCTCTTGAATCAAGGATACAAAGCTTATTGAAGGTTTTTCCACCAAGTTATAACTATCTCTAACCATATTTTGGTTAGTAGCTGAGAAAACCACCTTTTTACATGTTTTTGCAAAAAGTTGCAAAAGTTGCTTGACAAATTTTGTGCAACTTTGACAACATTTGCATATTTGCATAACCTTGCACCTAGAGACTCAATAAGGACTCCAAAAAACTCAAAATGGACTAAGAATACCTTATTACATGAAATTAATGCTCACATGACCAAAATCCAAAACCTACTACATGACACTAAGGGTGCACCTGAACCAAGGGTGCCCCTACACCATACTACCTAGAGGAGAAAAGAACTCAAGTTCCACTTGAGTTAAGACCTGCAACAATAGAGCCATATCTGATTATGTCATTCTCAGTCACCCAATTGGCATACTCATGAGGTAGACCCTTCCACTTAACTAAATACTAAAAATAGGCTTTGTCCCTTATCCCTTTGAATTCCTCGGTGACTAGGACACACCTCAACTCCAGAGGTTTGCTTGATGGATGGTCTTGTACCCACTCATCACCTACAAATGCTTGGGAACCTATATCATGACTTGCAACAACATCCACTTGGAAAGAGTACAATTCAAAAATAAATTTTCAACCTTCAAATCAATTGCTCCTTTGCTCACAACTACCCTTTGATGACATCTTCTATCTCCAACTTGTAATCGGTCCTTTTGTGCTTGATAGATTGCATGCATTTCAATAGTTCCTTGTTCTCCTTCAATGGCTTGTTTCATTTTGACCTTAGGTTTCTCACCCCTCAAGTTTTCAATCTCAACAAGAGCATTATGTCTTCTCTCTTTATCTCTAACCATTAGGACTTCAAACATGGTTTCTTGATCAATTTTATTGTTCTCTTCTACAGGAAGTAAAACATATTTAACCTCCAATATCCCCTTGTTTAATTCCTACAATGAATGTGTGTATTCTTCACCCCCAATGGAAAAGATAAAATATTGAGTTCTACTTGCCTTTTCAATGCCATCAGTTCTCACATTTGGAAGGGGCTTGGACTAAGAATCCACAACACAATCTATATCATCCAAATATGCAATGTGTAATGTTGCTCTCTCCTTTGAATCAACACAATCAATGACATTTTCCTTGTCTCTGTTCAAATTAGTTGGAAAAACAACAAGTGGAACCTCTACTTTGGAATTGAGCCTCTCAAACTCATCCTGTATTGGATTATATTCACCAACTTGCAATGCAAAGATAATTGGGGCTGCAACCTCACAGTCCAATTGCCAATGCTTAGTACCTTCAATGACATGGAAAGGTTTATATTCCCATTCTAGCAACCCTACATGAGGACTAGTACCTCTCCTTGGAATGTCATCTATTATCATATTAGCATGCTCCTTCAACAAAGTTTGAACCTCAAATGGTAACTGATCAACCCTAGTTGTTGTCATAATAGTCCGAGGTCTATTCATGCTTGCAAAGCATTTGTCTTCCTTTTCTATGATTTGTACAAACTCCTTTTCACTCACCAACATAACACTAGAACCCATTTGTGATTCTTGACTTTCCTCCTTTAATGGTGTAAGGGTGTATGAAACTCCATCTTTCTCTAAGACATATTGTTTTTCCTACCATCATGCTTGGAATTCCTATCATATTGCCCAGGCCTAACCAAAAGAAAATGACAAACATCCATTGGAATTATGTCACACAAGGCCTTATCCTTATATCCCCCTATGTGAAAATCTACCCAACTTTGTTCATTTTCTAGTACTTATTTCCCTTTGTTTAACCAAGGCACCTTGTAGAGAGTGGCATGAGGTAACCTTTGTAATTTCAACTTCTCTACCATTTCAAGAGAAACCAAATTGTCAGTACTACTAGAATCAATAACAACCTTACAACACTTATATTGGCTTTTCCATGTAGTCCTGAAGAGTGACTTTATATGTGGTGGTTCCTTCTCCATTGGCCCTTTGATTAGAGTTCTTCTCATCAGCAAAATGTCTCCAATATCTAGTTCTTCAACGTGTGGTGAAGAATGTACACTCTCAACATCATCTCCACCTTGTGCAATCTGATTTCTTCTTTCACTTCCAAAAGAAGTAGATGGCTACTGCTTAGTACATTGCCATGCTTGGTGGCTTACAAATTTTTTGCACTTATATCACTTCCCAGTAAAGCCACTTGAACCTCCTCTAGCACCAAATCTGCCCCTAAAATTTGATCTACCTCCTCTAAAGGAGCCCCTTGAATCAGAAGTTTGTTCTTGAACTCTACTTGTCTCTCCTTGACTCTCATATGACTGTCCTGAATCAGCAAACGTACCTCTTCCTCTAAAAATCCTTCCTCTACCCCTACTTTTATTTTCTTGTCTTCTCCTCAATTTATCTTCAAACTTTATGGCCAATTGGTAACATTCTTCCACTGTTCTTAGGCTTGTGAGACTTAATTCATCCTGTAGATTGTATCTCAACCCACTGATGTATCTTGCCAATTTTTCCACATCATCTTCTACATGGCCTACCCTTATAATCAATTTGTAGAACTCCTTGGTATAGGCCTTCACATCCATATATTTTTGCTTAAGGTTTTGAAGTCTTCTGTATAACTGGATGGCATAGTCACCACCTAGTAGGAATTTTCCTTTGAGTTTGGCAACCATCCTATCCCAAGAGGTGATTTTGGATTTTCCCTTCCTCCTCCTCTCATATTGCACATAGTCCCACTAAAGTAAGGCATGACCCTTCAGTTTTGTCTTGGACAACTTCACTCTTTGTTCTTCTGGTACATCTTTATATTCAAAATAGTTGTCTAGTGCTCCTATCCAATCTAGGGGTTCCTCACTATCCAAGTTTCCTCCACACACCGATAGATCCATCTTTATCTTGGGACCTTTGACTCCTTTGACTGCCTTCAATAGCTTTACCGGTTTCAAGTCATCAGGATCCAACTCTTCTTGGGAGTTTTCCTCCTCCCCTTCTTCTTCTTCTCGGTCACTCAAATCTCCCATGCCCACTCCTCTTCTCTGATTTGTTTCAACTACAACAAGCCTAGCTTCAAGGGTTTCTGTCAAATCCTTCATTTTCCTCATCTCTCTTGCATGTTTCTCCTTCAACTCACTAACCTCTCTGGCAACTAGATTCCATTTTGGAGGTATCGTTGCTTCTCTTCACTTCAACTTTTCCCTCTTTAGACCAACCTATGCTATGATACCAATTTGATGTAGAGAAAGGGTTCAACTTATGCTAATGAGGGCATATTTCCCAACAATGGGTTCAAAGCATACTTAGTGGTTCAATGGCAATATGACAAGGCAGACCTTTAACACAATGACAATCTCTTTAAATTTCAAGGGTGGCAGAATCTTCAAAGGAATGGGGCAACATGAAAACCACAAGAACAATATGTGTTGACAATAGACATGACATCAAAGGCTTTTCAAAGGTTTCTTTAACCTCCAAATGCATGGGAAAACCTCCAAATACCTGAAAAATAGAGTACAAAGATAACAAGATGGAAGCAACCCTTCACTTTTTGATCACCAAGATCTTAGAGTGGGCAAGATGAGAGTATACGGTGCAAGGGGATCTATTATAAATAAACTGAAATGCTATAAGTACAAATGATATTGGTGGCTGTGGACACAGAAAAAGTATCCCTTTTCTTTGCTTGATTTGGGATTAATTGATGACAAATTGGACTTAATAAGGCCTTGATTTAGTGTTGTGAGGTTCTTTACACATCCACATTAGGTCTTGGACCCTTACAAAACTAAATAAAATGCATGTCTTGTAAAGGTGTTGTAAAGAATTGTAAACGACTTTCACACTTTTCTAGACTTTTATTGGTCCGTTCCTCTCTACTTTTGAATTAAATATTATTTTAATTCAAAAGTTGCCTTTTCCCTCTTCTTCTATAATTAAATAATTATTTCAATTATTTAATTATTCATTAGACTTTTCTCTCTATAATTAAATAAATGTTATATTTATCCTTTCTTTATTTCCCCAATTAAATAATTATTTTAATTATTTTAAAATTATCCCTTCCCTCTCCATTAAATAATTGTTTTTAATTATTTAATTATTTGTTCTCACCTTTCTTTTGAAATAAATAAAATCAATATTTTATTTATTTATCCTCTGTTGGCCATCTAAATTAAATAATTTTTATTATTTAATTTTCTCCAACAACCTCTTTTTCTGTGCCAATCTTATCTTCCACCTCACATCTTTATCTATCCATGTCTTTCTTCTCTCAATTAACCTCCACCCTTGATTAAATTATTTTCTAATTTATTCTTGGCCCTTGATCATGATCCTTATTCACTTAACTCTCCTTTATAAAAGGAGACATTTAAGCCCTAATTCATTCACCTAATAATTCATTCATTACTTATTTGTCATTAATTATTTATATCAAGTCAAGCAAGCTAAGGTTTTAATCTCTTAATTCATCAAGATAGCATTCAAGCTCAATTCTAAGGCATTCAAAAGCAAGATTCTTCATCCATTGTTGCAAAAATTCAAGATCCATCATCATGGAAAGTTTCTAATTACATTGTTTCATGTTTCATGTTTCATCGTTTTATTTCATCATTTTGGTTTAATTACCTAAATGGGGTTTGACCAAGGAAAACCCCCCATTGGAAATCAATTTATACTCTGTTTTGTAGGTATTTTTATAGATTTAGATCTGGGTTTCCGTCAGAAAATAGAGTACAGACTGTGGACTTCCATTTCCACTTTTGGATTTGTAGAAAATACAAAGTGGAATAAGTCGCCAACAGTGGCAACTTAGTCCCATTGCACCTATTTATTGGAATTTTTTGCAATTCCAAATACCCATTTGGCAGAAACAAGTTTCTGAGCAGTTTCCCTGATCTGGGACTAAGTCGCCCAGCTTGGCGTAAGTGTCCTAGTTAGCCAGAAAATTAGATATTCTAGAATTTGAGAGGCATCTGCAATCTTCATCTCAACCTTCATCAGTTTCCAGGTGCATAGTTTCTGTTTAGTATCTTTATTTTGTTCTTTATTGCATTCATTTCATCTTTCTACATATCATGATGTGTTTTCAAACAACTTACATTTCTTAGATTTTGCATTAATAACTCATTTCTTTTATTAGTTTAGTGCATTTAGACATTGCATTTAGGCATACTTCATCCATCCTTGCATTGATTTTGAGTGTAGACATTGGCCATTTTGGCCCATCTTTCTCCTTTTAGGTGAAAAACCCTAGAAGTGCTAGAAAGTCTTAGGGTGCCAAAATCTGTGTTTACATTTTGGTGAACTGCCTTTAGAATACTTTCTTTTCTGATTTGGAGTCCATCATTCTCCTAGAATTAGCTTGCATTGCATTTTGTATTTGTTAAAGTTGCAGTCTAGGTTTCTAAAATTTTGCATTAGTGAAAGTGCATATAGGTTGCATTTTTGCATCGTAAATCATTGAAAATTTCTAAATTATGCATTGGAATCTTAGGTCTACATCATACAACACAAAAAATATGAAAATAAATCAAAAAAATTTGAAAAATTCTCAAAAAATCCCTACTGGGACTAATTCACCACCTTGGGCGACTTAGTCCCTTTTCAACCCTAAATCTGCCTTTTACAAAACTAAAAACCCTATTTTTAAGCTTATGTTTGGTGCCATTACCTATTTTTATTAGTTAGCTGAGTTTTTGTTACAAACATTTCACTAGATCTAGCTTAAAATAGCTCATTTCATGCATTGCTTAATTTCAAATTTGCATTCACAACATTTCATTTTCAGATGATTGGATAGTATAATTAGTAAATTACCTTGTTTGAAATCTGAAAAGTTGCATTTTATCTTATGTCTTTACATTACATTTTAAGTTTGCATAGCTTCTATTACATTTAAATCATTATAAACACACATTTTTTACATTCATGGCAATGATGGATAACATTAGATTTTTGCAATTTTCATTTTCAACATTAGTTCCTAGTTCATTTAGATCAAATTCATTAGAAATTGAAAACTAAAAACTGAAAAAACATCAAATGACCCAATTCAAAAGATGATTTAATTTAGAAAAAGCATAACATCCAAGCCCTTTAGTAGTGATGACTTAGACATACATTAGATGAAGCTCTACAAGGCTTCCTCTCTCCAAGTTCTTCCACTAAGGCTTGTGATGACAAACCTAAACCAACCAACAATAACTTATCCCCTAAAACTTTTAGTAGTGATGACTTAGACATGTTAGATGAAGCCCTTAAAGACTTCATCTCTCCTAAATCATCCACTAAAATTTTGACACAAGAGGATGCAAGCATCAATACTCATTATAATCATACTTGTTCTTCTCTCGATATCTCTCCCATTGGTGATGAAGGTATCTTGATGAAAGAAGACACAATCATTGAAGATCATGGAAGTCTTGCTTGTCTTCCTCTTCCTCCCCCTTGGAAAGATAAAACTAAGATCATGACCACTACTCCCAACACCTCCCTTAATTGTGAAAATGATTTAGTGAATGAGGATATAATCGTGAATGATCATGACAAACACATTTGTGTGGAGGATATGATTGAGAGCTATGATAATCCTACCTCTCCTACTCAAGAAGACATTATAAGACATGGCCATGTAAATGTAGATAATCATGACAATCAAACCTTTTCTTCTCCTTGTGGGTGTGAATTTGGGGGAGAGTTAGTAAATCAACACAAACACCAATGAGACGTATTATATTAAAGATTTGAATCAAAGAGCTAATCTATTTGCAAATAAACCAAATCTCTAAAAACGTTCCATTGTTCTCTATTCTCAAGGATTCATTAAATCATTTGGCTCTCAGATTTTGTATGTGCACTATGATTGTAAGAATGACAACTTGAGAAACGAGATGATGTATAATGTAGGAAATCTAAGTTCCTACATGATAATGCATGATGCAAATGATAATGGTGATATTGAAAAATGGATAATGATGCTAGATTATGTGATACAAATGCTGCATACAAAGCTAAAATAATTTTGCAAATGCTTAAATATTAACCATTGATATGATAAACTAAAATGCAATTACAAACTAAGACATGTTTCTAAGTTAGAATGATAAAACAATGCAACTTGCTAAATACTAAATGATCAAATTCTAAATGATCCAATGCTCCAAAGCTATTCTTGCATAATAAGTTTGCTGAAAGATGTGATGATAAATGTTGTAGCAAAGGGCTGTATTTATAGGATTTTCAAAACATCTTGTGATGTGGCAGGGATCGATGGTCCAAATTCAAACATGAGGGATGAACGTGGAGATGGAGGAATCAAGGAGGATGTTCCCTTGACCAAAGGAAACATGCCAAATGGATGAAGGAATAAAGTGTGAGAAATAAGCCATGTGTTAAAATTTTGTTGAAGATAAATGTAATTTAAATATTAATCATATTTAATTACATGTGACATTTGATGACATGGCCAAAAAGTGATGTAGACATGTGACTAATTTTGAATTTGAAATTATTCAAAATTTAGTGAGGAGATATTTAATTAAATAAAAACAAACTATAGTCATTTGTTTATTTAATTAAATTTAGAAGAATGTAGTTTAGGATGAAGAATTTAGAAAAGTATGAACTATATAAATAAATTTGGAATTTATTTATAAGTAGATGAAATAAAAGGGGTAATTAATTAAATAGCTAGTATTTAATTAATTAATTGTCTTGACCAATTTTAGGTGTATACATTTTGCCCCTCTTTGAAGTAATGTGTTTAACATTGCTTCAAAGAAAAAGTCTGATGTCGACAATTTTTTTTTCATGCCCCAAGATGCTGATTTTTAGGTGATGACTTATATATGCCCCTTGGGAGATAAATCAGTGAATTTTTGAATTTTTAGGATTTTTTGAATGTTTTGATGATTTTTCGATGATTTCAAATTTTTGTAATACATAAACGATTTATCTCTCGAAAAATGGTGTATAAGTCACCAGGGGATGAAATAATCAATTAAGCCCCTTTGGAAAAATAAAATAAAACAACCCCACAAAAATCCCACTTAATTTACCTTAAAAAGGTGATTTTGCATGTCATTTGTGCATTGTGGATTTTGAAATTAAGAGTGATTGAGTGATTAAGCCATTTTGGAGCAAAATGGTGATCCCCTAACACACGCATCGATTTGAGCGCATCAGATGTCACAACCGTCCGACAGCGTATGGACCTCCAGTATGTACCCTGAAAAACATCCTCATAAATTGTGCAATTCATTTTCCCGCTCTTTTTCACATTTGAAATTCGGATTATATTGTTTTAGCACATTGAAAACTTGATGTAGTGCATAGAATGACTTTTCTAGCGCATATAATAGACTTGCACATAGGGATACCGATGTAGCACATTCATAGACTGTAATGGCGCATAGATAGATTAGCGCATAGGTGGAGTGAATTAGCACATAGGGTAAATAGATTAGCGCATAGACTCATGTAGCACATAAGTTTCTAGTTTTAGCGCATAGAAAGAATGATATAGCACATCAGATAGTTTAGAGCATAGATGAGATCCTTTAGGGCATAGATCAAATGTAATGGTGCATTGGATAATTTGGCACATTGGAACTCTGTTTTAGTGCATTGATAAAAAAATTTGGTGCATAGAGTTTTTTAGTGCGTTGGAGCTCTATTTTAGCGCATTGGTGAAATTTAAACCGGATTGATGATTTTTTTTTATTAGACTCCTTGATGTCGATGATGTTTGATCACGTCAGCCTTTGATGTGATGATGATTGATGATGTTGATAGATTAGATGTCTATTGATCTCATGATAGGGGAGATGCAATGATAGGATGCTTGATAATTGACCTCATGATAGGTGAGGGTCAATGATAGGTTGATTGATTGATAGACCTCATGATAGGCGAGGTGCATTGATTGATTGATGAACCTCATGATAGGTGAGGTTGGATGAATGACTGATGCTCATGAGATTTGATCAAAGTTTCACCAGAGCTGATTGGATTGATAGACTGATTGATATTGATTGATAGATTTGCTGATTGATGTCAATTGATTGATTGATTGGCTAATTTATGATTTTTTGTGATGATAGGAGCCTTCGACTAGTTTATAGATTAGAGAGTGCTTCTCGAGGACGTGGGAGTTGATTCCTCACCTAACGCCACCTGAGACAACTATTATTGGACGATGTGGATTGTCCTCTCTTATGTATATGCCCCAGATTAGGATCAACAGGGGTTTGTTGACAACTTTAGCAGAGAGGTGGCACAACGAGCATAACACCTTTCATTTTCCCACTAGTGAGATCATAGTTACTCCAAAGGACGTATATCGGATTCTTCGGATACCTGTTGTTGGGGAGCTAGTCTTATATGATGCTCAAGAGCAAGGTGGGACCCATGCACTTCACAAAGTGTTTGAGGATGATCAGATATGCGGTTACGAGATTATGTGGAGAGATATAGTTGATGCTTATGCCACACTACCATCTGTACTTGTTGGATTCATTGGAGGGTTCCTTTTTCCTGATCACAGGTCAAAGAGACTTTTAGTCGGATGGGATGGATTCTGGAGAGCATGATTGCTCAGGGCACTCGATATGCATGGTGTTGTTGCATGCCCGCTCACTTGTACCATGATTTACATCAATTTTTTTACTTCCGCAGGGCCAGTTTATTAGCTGGGGTTACATTGCTTTAGGTTTGGGCCTGGGAGCATCTAGTGGTCACATGGCTAGTTGCAGATAGACAACGACCTACCATGAGATCGTATGTACATATTTATGCCGGTCCATTTGCTCAGCCTAGGCTGGGAAAATTGGAGTACTAGAGGAGGGTGCTTGATGATTTAGAGGTACTGATATGGCTACCGTACCTTGATTGTGAGCAGTGGTTGGAGGACGACGCTGAGATGTCATTTTTGTGTCAGTCCATGTACCTGATTGGGCAGACCCAATTTGTTATTGAGAGATTTTTTCTGTTGAGGGTACTGAGATAGTATGGTCGAGTGCAAGGGATGCCCCAGGGAGTGACACATTATGCGCGACAACAGATGGATGCAACCAAGTGGGGACCTATGTATTCTTATGATGCAACAGTGCAACACTTACAGGGTTTATAGGCCATCATTTGGGATGTTCATCCAGAGATCACCGATGCTTCGATATTAGAGGAGTATGCTCAGTACATGTTCCTACATCCATTCCCATGGATTACCATCCCAAATGAGCCAATGCCATTACTAGAGGAGGAGGAGAGAGCAGGATGACATGGGCAGAGGTAGTAGAGAGATGATGGAGATGAGGAGGAGGAGGAGGAGACTGAGAGTAGTGATGATAGTGATGGAGATGGAGATGATGATGACAGAGGTGATGGTTGAGGAGATGAGGGTGGAGGAGGTCTAGGTCCAGATGTTTGAGATTTCAAAGTGCCTCGCAAGAGGCGATCATTAGTAGTGGCGGACCAACAACATGTTGAGATTAGGCTACCCTCGTAGCATCAACATACATAGATTGTTGCATTACAGGTGCAAGTGCAGACACTGTAGGGCCAATTGGAGTAGGTATAGGCTTTGTTAGCGCAGGCCCAAGGGTAGATTTCAATATTGACAATAGAGAGGGATGTTGCTAGATAGTAGGTACAATAGGTACAGGCTCAGCTTGCACAGGTCCAGGCCAAGGTTCAAGCACGAGGACAAATGTAGGGGCAGATTTCTACACTGACTGCTGAGAGGGATACTATGAGACGATGGGTCGATTAGGCTAAGGGCACCATTGAGAGGCTATAGTAGGCTACAACGGTTACTGGTGCATCAAATTATTTTAGAGAGATCCAGTGTACCGCATAGGAGGTAGAGTTTTACAAAGTGAGATATCATGATGTAGTTCCTCCAGAGTGGTGGGAGAGCTATGTTCAATCTTGGTTAGGTAGGTCCCAATCTCAGGCCATGATTAGAGGTATCACTTAGCCACTTCTGGGAGATCAGAGAGATCTAGGTGCAGGTCCATCTAGTGGAGGAGGTACTAGTATCGTAATACCAACACCATCTGGGAGGAGCACGACATAGATCTGATGTATGATTTTCTGATGTATCTTGGACATGTATACACTGATGTATTTGAGATATTGATGATGTACCTCTTGATTTGAGACATTGTGATACACTTCCATTTTTGATATGTCTCTCTTTATACCTTTAGATATCCTTGTAAATTTGACATTATGATTTTGAGGTTATATGATATGCAACGATGATTATGATCTATGTGTCTATATGATGTTTATATGATGATGATCATGATGATTATGATGGATGCATTTGATTTCTATTTTATGATGCTATGTGATGTTCTCTATGATAATGATAATGATATGATATGCTATGAATGCAAATGATGATGTAACTGATGTGTTATGATTCTATGATGCTTTATGAATGATGTCTATATGATGTATGTGATGGATCCTATTATGCCAATGAAATGTGATGCATTTTAGGTTTTTGTTCTTTTCTAATGCAAATAAATGAGGCAATGAATGTATGTATGGATAAAATGATCGCATGATGATCCATAGTTCTATGTTTTTATGATGTTTATATGATGATGATCATGATGATTATGATGATTATGCAATGATGATATGATAATGTATGCATGATGATTCTATATGCTTCATGGATGATGTTTTATGCTATGTGGGATGGATTTGATTATGCAAATGATGTGAGAAGTTGATGTGATGATTATGCTGATCCAACTAGTCCTTTGTCAGTATTGGATTTGAGTAATAAAAAATTCATCTTCACTACTGGCTTTAGATGTTCATAACAATGGCATTATTTCTTTACCAGTCATGTTCTTCAACAAATTTTTCTTCTTGGAAATCTTATTGTGCTGGACATGTCTTTCAATCTTCTTATGTGAATCCAAGATCCATTTTATTTAAAGGAATAAATGATTTTAGTGATGCATAAGTTCAATTATGCCCCTATTAAAATAGAGATTTTTTTCTTGTTGGAAATATTTCTCTGCTGGATATGTCTTTCAATCTTCTTATGTGAATCCAAGATCCATTTTATTAAAGGAATGAATGATTTCAGTGATGCATCAAGTTCAATTATGCCCCTATTAAAATAGAGATGTTTTTCTTGTTGGAAATCTTTCTCTGCTGGATATGTCATTCAATCTTCTTAATGGACCAATTACTTAATCCATTAATAATTGATGAGATGATTTTGATTATGCAAGTGAGATGCAATGCACTTCTTTTTATAAATTTTGATGTGGATATTATGATGTGATTCATGGATGGATGAATGATGTGATCATGTACATATGATATGAGAATACTTTCTAATGTATGCAAATGATGATGCAATTGATGTGCAACTATATGAGAATGATGTGTTTTTGGTCAATGTCAAGTGTACTCAATCCATTAATAAGAGAGATAACATTATTGTGAATTTTGTTTCAGCCTTGGAAAACCCCTAAATACAAATGCAATCTACCTTAACCATGAAGATCTAGTATGCAAAGGTTGTCATTGTAACAATCGATTTTTCGTGCTTTTTATCATCGTTGAGCCTTTAAAATGTTGAAAGGGAGTACAAGCATCGATGGTATAATTTAGACCATGATAACCTGAGTACTACTTCCATGATTTTTGATATTGCAAGTTAAAAAAAGCATCTAGGTATAATTGAACTGAGATGTCCTATGTATTCCTTGCGTAAACAGACAAGAGCTAACCATTTTCCTATGCAAATTCAGAATGTCATTAGTGATACTTTGTAGAGCATGTCCCACAATAATTTGCATAGTAATAGTGATCAACTCATAGACAACAGACAAAGAAAAATCATACTCCTTCCTAGATCTTCTAGTGTAATACATCCTTGAGGTTCTCTAGAGATATGATGAAAAAAAATCAAAGTACAACAATGAACATACATGCCAACATGATAAAGCCTTGATTCAAAAGAACATCATCCATTTAAAGTTTTCTTTGATTGATTTAGCTGTTTGATGTTTGATATGGATGGTTGATGTGATTATGATTGAGCTTGATATTCAAATGTTGGATTGCACTATGATCATTGTGGTTGTTGCATTTCCTTACTATTGTTTGTCTGTTGGTTTAAGCTCGAAGTTTATTTTCCCCCAGTGAGTTTAGGATTTTGCCCCCAGTCTAGGGTGAGACACGACCGCGATGCTAGGATATGTACATGAAGATTTTTGATGATAGATAGATTGATGGTGAAAGAAAATGGTGAAAGTGAATGGTCGACATGCTCAAATAGGTGGAAAATATAGTCTATCACAAATAGTGCCTGTTGCCAGGTTTTCAATACCTATTTTTTTTGCACTTTTTCAAATTTTCAAATTTTTTTTATTTTCACCTTTTTTTTTTCTCTTTTTGATTATTTTATTTTTATTTTTTTTGTTGTTACCAAGATGCCTATTTGCCAAGTTTTCATCAAGGTAACCATTTTTTCTTGACATTTTCTGATGTTTTTGTATTTTTTTCAGGATTTTTACCGATGCACTAGATGATTCAGGTGTAGAATTTCTTGAGATGTAAGTTCTTGAGGGGTTCATCAAACAAATCTCCTTCAGGCGTGGACAACTGATATGATCCTGATCCGAAGACTGATACAACTACAAAGGAACCTAGCCAATTAGGTTCAAATTTCCCCTTCTTCTCTGTCTTGAGGATTACGAGAATTTTCTTTCAGAACCAAGTCACCCACCTAAAAGGTCCTTAGTTTTACTCTGTGATTGTAGCTTCCAAACATCCTTTTTTGATAGGCCTTTAGGTGATCAACTACTTGTTGACGACACTCATCTAATAGTTCCAATTCTTGTAACCTGGATACTCTATAATCCCCATCTAATATGATCCCTTTCAGTGACACACAGAGTGATGGTATTTCCACCTCAATGGGTAGAATGGCCTCTGATCCATAGACTAGAGTGTAGGGTGTAGCTCCTATTGGGGTTCAGATACTGGTTCTATAAGCCCACAAAGTAGGGTTCAATTGAATGTGCCAGTCATGTCAAACATTGTTGACGGTTTTCTTCAAGATTTTTAGGATAGTTTTGTTTGAGGCCTCTGCTTGGCCATTTCCTTGAGGATAGTATGGTGTAGAAAATTGATGCTGAATGTGGAACCTTTCACAAAGTTCTTGGACGTCCTAATTTTTGAAAGGTCTACCGTTATCTGTAACAATGGATTGAGGAATGCCATACTGACAGATGATATAATTCAGGATTAATGATAAAATTTGTTTTCCTATGATGGTGGTTAGGGGAACAACTTCAATCCACTTCGTAAAGTACTTTGTGGCTGTAATGATAAACTTGTATCCGTTAGAAGATGATGGATGTATCTTGCCTATGAGGTCCAATCCCCACTAATAGAAATGCCATGTTGATGTGAAAGGTTGCAACTCTTGTGCTAGTGCATGTATCAAGTTTCCATGGATTTGACATTTCTGACACTTCTTTACTTATTGAAATAAATCTTTCTCCATATTCGGCCAGTAATACCCCAAATGTAGGAGTTTCTTAGCTAAAGTTAGGCCACTTGAATGCATGCCACATATACCATCATGAAACTTATGTAAAGCGGTTTTAGCTTCATTATGTTCTAGACATCAAAGGAGAGTACCATCAAGACCTTGATGGTAAAGTACATTGGCTATTAAGGTATGTCAAGCTACTTGTCGAATAAAGTTTCATTTCTGATTTCGAGATAAATCGAGTGGGAGGGTATTGTATTTTAGGTAAGTGTATATTTTCCCATAGATAGAAGCATTGGCCTTGACTAGATGATATATGACTTGGGATTCAAGATTATTGTAGGCAGGGTCAAACACTTGTTCCACCATTAATGGGCTTGTTTTTTAGGAATTTGCAAGAGAGAAGCAATGGTAGCCATGGAATCAACAACTTTTTTGTCGCCCCTAGGACTCTTCTCAAATTTTATCTCCACAAAGTACTTTTTAAATTCATCAACCATTCTTTTATATGGAATTAATTTATCATCTCTTGTTTGATAGTTGTCATTCACCTGATTTATGACCAATTGAGAATCTCCATAGACATGTAACTCTATGATTTTCCACTCCACGGGTGTCTTGATACCAATGATTAATGCTTCATACTCGACTGTGTTGTTGGTACAAGGAAAAATTAACCTGCATGACTTTGTAATGGTGTGCCCTTGTGGTGTGATAAATAGGATTCCTGCACCTGATCCATGTTGTGTGTAAGAGCCATCAAAATATAACATCCATTGTTGTGTTGACACTGTTAGGACATCAACATCTGGAAACTCAATGCTCATTAGTCTAGCAATGGTGCTTCATCTAGTTGATTAGTTATGGCTTGACCATTGATTGCTTTCCTGTCTACATATTGGATATCAAACTCACTCAACATCATTACCCACTTGGCTAGTCTTCCTTTCAGTGTGGCTTTGTTGAGTAGGTACTTCAATGGATCAATTTTAGCTATGAGTTTGATGGTGTGAGTTAACATGTAGTGTCTTAGTTGTTGAGTAGCGAATACTACCACCAAACATGCCTTTTCAATGAATGTGTAATTGATCTCATAGCCATTTAAGGTTCTGTTGATGTAATAAATTTTGCTTTCTTTTCTTGCAAAATCTTCCTATGCTAGTAAAGCGCCCAAAGATATTTTAGTTGTTGCAATATAGAGTAATAACGGATTTCCTTCGATTGGCAGAACTAGTATGGGAGGTGACATCATATATTTATTGAGTTGATTGAAGGATGCTTCACATTTCTCATCCCATTTGAAAGTGACATTCTTGTGCAACAAATGATTGAAAGGATGAGTTTTGTCTGCCAGTTGTGCAATGAACCTCCTGATGGATTGGAATCATCCTTGCAAAGACCTGAGTTGACTGATGTTTTTTAGGAGGAGGCATCTCCATGATGGATTTGAATTTTTTAGGATCCACCTCAATTCCTTTGGCTGACATAATGTATCCCAATATTTTAGCTAATGCTACACCAAATACACATTTCTTGGGATTTAATCTCACATTGAATTTCTCTAATCTGGTGAATATTTTGTCTAAAATTTCTAGGTGTCCCTCTCCGGTGTATGATTTTTCCAATAGATCATCTACATAATCTTCCATAAAAGTGTGCATCATGTCATGGAAGATGGTGGTCATTGCTCTCTGATATGTGGCTCTGACATTTTTCAACCCAAAAGGAATTATGTTTAGGAAAAAATTTCCCCATGGACATGTGAGGCTGTCTTATCTTGATCCTCGAGTGCTATCTTTATCTGATTGTAACCTGAAAAACCATCCATAAGAGAGATAATTTCATGTCCAACTATCAAGTCTACAATGATGTCAATGTTAGGTAGAGGAAAATCATATTTTGGGAAAGCCTTGTTAAGATCCCTGAAATCTGTATATATCCTAATGCTTTTATCTGGTTTTGAAATTGGCACAATATTTGATATCCACTCAGCATAG
This sequence comes from Sequoia sempervirens, assembly GCA_007258455.2. Lineage (NCBI taxonomy): Eukaryota > Viridiplantae > Streptophyta > Pinopsida > Cupressales > Cupressaceae > Sequoia > Sequoia sempervirens. The sequence continues at coordinate 37,125 of VDFB02370235.1, forward strand.
TCAATAGGTTTGATAAATCCCACATCTAGTAGCTTCTTCAATTCATCTTTCACAAGAGGGTGATATGGGGATGCATTTTTCTCAACTTTTGTTTCACTGGCCTTATTCTAGGTGGTAGTGATAATGATGCATGATAAGTTCTGGATCTATCCTTGACATGTCAGCATAGGACCAAGAAAAGTTGATATGCCTCTGTTCAAATAATTTAGTGAAGCTTGGATTTTCCTCTTCTATCATGGATGCTGCTAGATGCAAGGTCTTCACTATTTCAGTTGTGCCAACATTGATGGATTGTGTAGGTTCAATCAACACTGAATATCTCTCCTGATAATGTTCGGGGAGAGTGTCAAATATT
>VDFB02370237.1:0-64136 GCA_007258455.2 Sequoia sempervirens
AAATTACCATTAAAAAATATTATTTAATCGTGTATAAACTAAGTGCATTTATTTATTCAAATATGAGTAAAGGAATGATTTAGATGAAATAAGAGAGTAATTGATTTAGATAATAAAGGTGATTGAATTATTTTGTATAATTTCATAATGAGCATTTAATAAATGTAATTTGATTGTTTTGTCTTAAATATGAGAAAAGTCCTTGGGTTAGGTTGTGATTAGGAAAGAGTATGTTTATATAAATGCTTTTAATGCTTTAATGATTCCATAATAAATGTAGAAATATAAATAGAGATATTAAATTTAAATCGTGGGAAATTCTATTAGAAAAGAATGTGGCATGTTAACGTATATATATATATATATATATATATATATATACTTCGATAATCGACAATTAGATTGAAACCAATGATAATATATATGAATATATTTGTATGTATAAATAGTAGGTTGTGGAGTGAATTGTTATCGGTTTATAGAATTTAAAATGGATTATTATATATATAGCTCTTTAATTATTCTGATAGTTTCTTAATGGGTGTGTAAGGGAATCGTTAATGATGACTTAAATGTTCATTAGGACTTATCACTTGATTGTAATTAGTTATGAAAATGTTTCCTAATAGTTATCGTTAGGGAAATTTAATGATGATTCAAATATTCTTCGAAACTTATTGCTCTTGGTGTCTTAGTGAAACTTAAGAGGTGATTTAAGATATTTATTGGGATATTTAGAATTTATGCTTCTTTAGTTATTTTAAATTATTTCCTAATGAACGAATGGATACAAGTACTTGATTGTGTATTATTCTTTAGGGTTTATTCACTGAGTGTATTCAAGTGTTTAAAGGTTGATTGATGTTTTCATTTCGATGTGTCTACCCTTTGAGATGCTTGGTTTGGCGATGATTTTTCATCGGATCGTGTTGAATTAGTAGAATATGGGTGAGTTTGTAATGGTGCCAATAGAAGTAATGTTTAACCTTTGGAGTAATTGTGATTGCAAGGATTGCGTGAATTGAATACTATGTCATTCAGTGATTATTGTGATTGATTTGTATGGAATTTTTTATATTAGCTTTGATTGAGTTTGAAGATCTCATTTTGATATTGTCACTCTTATTCTTCGCTTATCGATTTATGATAATGGAAGTTATATAGTCATTTTTTGGTTCCATGATGTGAGTCTTCCTTTAGTGTTAATTTTGATTGCGGAGACTTTTTGCAATTGACTTTATTATAGCCATATTTGAGATGGTTGGGAAACCATTGTGTTAGCAATTTGAGAGTCTTCCAGAGGTTTGAGGGGGTATTGTTTTGACTTACATAAGTTGGTATGGGGGTCAAGGATCCAGTGAGGTTGTCTGGGTAACCCGAGATGGGGGTCAGTAACCTAGGAGGATCCGCATTGGGTAACCCATATCAAGCCTTAAGTATTTTCATGAGTTTTATTTTGCTTCACCAGAAAGTGGGTGGTTACATGACTTTGTCATTTTGGGTAATGGTTGATCTTTATACTTGGATTGTGTTTTTGTGGGTTTAGCCTTACATTGGGAAGTCATTTACTTTGAAGTACTAGCATGAGACAGTACATGCCTCTCTTGGTGTATTTACTAATTTGGCTTTGATTATTTGTGCAAGTGGGCTTACCCAATCTGTGAATTTGAGATTTTTTGTTCAATGGGGGTCGGCGCACAAAGTGGTGTGTGGGCAACTCATTGAGAGTTTCTTTAATCAGTGATAACCTAATAATTAATTAGGGGGTTTGGGTAGTTTCTCACACTAATCCAGATAATGTAGCCTCACTCATGGTCCAAGTGCTTGTTTAGGCTTGGGATGAGTGGGAATGCCTGGAATGGAAAAGGTCAACTGCCTTGTCCTTTTGAAAGGTATGTTGATCCCACTTGAGTGAGAATGGGGGTCGGGGATCGGTTGAGGTTGTCAGGGTTTAACCAGGTAGGGGGCCGATAACCTATGAAGATCCACATTGGGTAACCCATGTCGAACTTATGTGATGACACTCCACCCTTTAGCAAATTTGTATTTTGTTGTTCCCCTCTTGTCATGCTCATACCTTTGGAAGCGTATGTAGTCTTGTGTTTGTGGTTGCTCTTGTTGTGGAGTCTTGTTTTCCATTGTTCACCTAACTGATTTGGTTGTGGGTCTTTCTTGTCATCTCCTAGCACAAGAGGTGGGTCTTCGGACCCACACGGTCAAGTGGAATGTGCTATGCACCCCATTAAATTCCCAAGTTGTGTTTGTGATGTGGAAGCGGACGCAGAGTTTCCAGAGCTTCACTTGGTTGAAAATTGTTCTACGCTTGTACCTTATTCTTTCTTGATGTACTATTCTTATACTTGATTTACTCTTCCCGTTGATATAAGGGAAGCATTATGTAATGTACTAAATTGTATTCATGATGTGTTGTATCTATGGATATATGCTCCACAATTGTAATATCGAACTATGAATTGAATTGTAATAAAATGATGTATCTTTTTCATCTGTAATGATCATGGTTGGTTGTATGTTATTTTCATGAAATCTTGGTTTTCATTTGCTATTATTTTGGTAAGAGTCTAGGTTTCATAATGTTGTCCCATGTACCCCAGAGGACGTAAATGATTTTGTAAATGCATAATTGCTTTTCATGTAATGTATGTACATACTTATCTTATGTAATGTTTCACTTTGAAAAAAAAAATTGTGGTAATTTGTTAGTTGTAGTTGTCCTTTGGGGTTTGCACGGTGGGGCATTACAAATATGAACACATAAGAAGAATTTTCCCTCAATCAAAACTTTCATAGAACAAGATCATAACCAAATACAAAACATTCACAAACCCAAAACTGAAGATCACTTACCATTTCCCCAACTATCTTAATCAACTAGATCAACTAGGAAGTGAGTGTGTGTATGCTCAATTAGGCTCATCAGGGTTACTAGACCAAGTTCTTCTCCTAAGTGATACTCCCCCTCTCTTCTCGAGGTTTGAATCTGTTCCTGCATCCAATTGAGTACATCACAATAGTAGTTAGCCGAAACAATACATTCATATGCATCATACATAAATTTTATTTTCAGAACATTATAAAATATCAAATTGAATTAAACATTCATTCATCATATTTTCATCAAGATTCATATACAAAACACAATCACAATTAATATATAAGCATTTTAACTCATCTAGGTAATAGTAATTAGGTAACAATGCAATAGAGTGTAACAATATATAAACACATGCAAAATATTTAGGGAAAGCATCAAAATTATACCTAAAAACAAAATTGAAATTGAAATTGAAAAGGTTCAAATATTTGTTCATTGTCTAGTAGCTTTACTTCGCAAAGAGCTTTTATTTTTAAATTAGATTCAATTAATGTTGCATTTACTCATAAAAAGCAAGACAAAAAAATACTTCCAACACCATTGATTAAATTAGTTTTGCATAAAATATAAAAAAATCAAAAAAGAAGGCTAAATTACTTTATTTTTAGCTTGAATCTAAAAACCCATAATAACAAAAAAAAAAAAAAAAAAGTAACCACAAAAACACACAAATATTTACATTCTAGCATCATTTCAAACTCTTGCAAGTAATCAACACTTTGCACTTGACTCAAAGAAATTCAAATTTAAATCAAACAAATAAACACTCAATGAATCAAAGTATTAGCTAAATAAATCAAGAAAGACTTAAAAAATTTCACCTTAACTCTATAGGTCATATTTCACTTTTCATGCCTATGTGCATTGGCTTGAGGCTAGACTTAATAGAGGAAACCTTGAGAGAACTAAGGAAAATTTTCCCCACACCAATAAGTACCCCTATCAAAAAATAAACATTTGTTATTGAGGAGAATTGAGAAAAATAATGCTTGCTTGGAGTTAATCAAAATTAAAAACCTTGTTGAAATATTTAAATGCATGAGTGCTCATGTAGAAGCTATCTTTAATATAAACCAACAAAGAATAGATTCAATTCACAAAGAAAACACACAACCACTTGAATTTGATTACATCCTCCATATAATCCTTCCATATGAAGATGATAGTCTACCTCACTCATTACTATTAGACAAACTATTGCCATGAGAGAAAAAATAAATGTGCATAATCATTTGATCAATGATGAACAATCCTATGTGATCTAGCTTTGAATCATACAATCTATTTACTAATTTTTTTTTATCTATATCACTTCCAAAAATTGCTTGAATCCTCTATTATTTATGCTTAAATTTCTAAAGGTTTGAATATATGAAAGGGGAGGGTTGGATATTTGGGGATCACCTTGATCAATCCCTTAGGATGACATTTTATCCTCAACAATAGCCATGAAAATATGTGTGTGCTTCTTATGTGAGGTGTTTATGTTGTATGCAAGATGTTGTAACCATAAAAAATCCTAGGAGGGTATCTATGGTTATGTTGGTGTGTGCTTGTGTAATGGAGGACAAGATAGATGATAAAATATAATTGATATGCTTAAGAAAGAGTGAAAGAGAGGTTTATTCTGCAACAAAAGTTATGAAGAGGAGATTTTAGCAACAATAGAAGATTTGATGAAAGATATTTGGAATGAGAAGCCCTAGAGAGTATAAGAGAGCATCAAGAGAAAGACAGTGATCCAAGTATGAAGTGAAATGATGCATATCAAAAGGGGCTAGCTTCAACTATTGAGCATCTTGAGATTTTTTTCCATGGAGGAATAAGGATAGATGGGGAGATCTAAAAACTTAGTATTTAAAGAGTGTAAAATACTTATACAAGAAAGTGTTAGAGAGAGAAAATATTCAAATGAGAGTGACGAGGTCTTTTATTCCTATCTAGGTCAACATGCCCATTATAATATATATGGCATCTTAGAATCTAGGGTTTTTGGCTCATTTAGAAATTTGAACTTCTAAAGTTAGGCTAGGCATATGCATTTGAAAAACATAGATGTCCAACACACTAGTGTTTTGATTGCACATGAGACCCATTTTTTTGAATTTTGGTCTAGAACTCATGAGATAGGTTTTATGGGTTTATAAAGGCATAGGAGTGGTTGTAAAAAATAACAGTGATTGGTTTGGGACAATAAATAGGAAAAATGAGTCCTAAACATGTCTATTAGTATAAACACCAAAAGTTCAAAAATATAAGGCGAATCTAGATTACACGGGCAATTTGTGGCCTTATAATGTGATAAAGGATGAAAAGTTCATGTAACATGCCCCTTGTTCTACACAGTAATTTTCCTATGTTTTACCACATGTGAATTTAAGTCTAAAGGCTAAACACATAGCAATAATTTTCTTTCTTTCTAATACAAGATCAAATGCACACATGATAGCAACAAAATATCTTTCTCATTTAATTCAACGAATGGTACAATATTTCCAAAGAAATCATTTCATAATTCAAATAAAAAATACATTTTCCATATTTCAAAGAAATAGATGCAAGTTACATACATAGCTCTTCTAAGCTCCATTGGTACTAGAAATACAAATGATCTAGAAATCCCCTTTCAAATCTTGGCTTGTCAACTGGGAGGAAAAGCATCAAGCGCTTTTCCGCCATCCATGGACTAACTATGGTCCCCCACACATCTACCACATGTTGTAAGATGGCCCTAGCCTTCGACGAAGAGCTTTGGTCTGGAAACCACATAGTACTAGCCTATCCTGAGTTGGTGTTGTGTTCCACATAACTAGAGCTTTACCATACAACACATCTATGTTCTACATGTATGTCAATCTCAAACTAGCATGGAAAAAGGTAACACAATGAACTAACGGTGTAACTAGTGGTGAATTACACCACTTTAGCCAAAGTATTCATCACCCAGTACTTCAAGTGGATGTCACATTCTCACCCACCATTCTAGCTCGATTTGTTAAGATCAATTATATTCTATGCATAGGAAAATTCCCTCCATTGGATAATCTACAACCCTAGGAACAACTTATATACTCTAAGTAATCTATGGCTCTTCTACTAGGTTAAACATGTGTTTCCATAACCTACCGATTCAAATCTAGCTATAAGTTATAAAGACCTCACTCTATTGAGTACTTTCTTCTATATGCATATATCTATGTAAACAATCACTCCTTAATATGGAGTATGTACAATCACTTCAAACAATAGAGATTTCCAAGTTATAACAACAAATTATTATCTATTCTCAAATGTTGAAAACAATATTTCCCTAAAATATTATTACTTTTCCAAACAACAAAACAAGAAAAATATAATCAATTCAAAATCAAACAAACATAAAAGAGTTAGATTCAACATGACTATAATTATAAAGCTCCAATTGATCTAGCTAGTTTCCAATCCTAGCCTCCTAAAATTAGCTTGCAACTTGGAAAAAAACCTTACTACACTTCCCAAACTCCCTCACAAATTCTCACAATAAATCTCTTGTAATTCACTCTTAAACTCTCTCACAAAACTCAGGAAAAATAGAGCAGCTCTTAGAAAATAATAGCAGAGTGCAAATTATGCATCCCTTTAAGGTAAAGAATGCCTCTATATATATATATACACAAAAATCAACACTTACAAGCTAGAAACATGGTGGATGGATCAACACTTCTTAGTTTGCATGCTTCGACTCAGCTTGGCAAACAAAAGGTGGCATATTTTAAACACAACACTCAAAAAATTAACACAGTAGATCACTTCTTTTAAAGACAACAAGAATGCATCTCAGATATGCAAGGTAAAAGATTAAACAGGTCGACTCTATTCTTGCCAACATTCACATGACTTATTCTCCCATTTACTTTGGTTTCTATTGTTGTACAAAGCTCACAAAATAGACTTCTAATGCCAAGCAAATATTCTTAATTTGGCATCACATTAACCTCTTTACGTGATTTTTATTTTTTGTAGATTATGACTGAGTCAAAGCTTTTAAATGTTTAGCAAATAGATTTCAATACTCATTGACCAAGTCTCATATATTCCCACACTCCTTCCTTTATATATTGCATTTTATTTTCAAGCAAGATAAATCATTATACATGCCAATAGCATTTCATATATGTGTGCTTTATTACTATGCTATTCATTATATGGAATGCACTATATACTATGGTTTACATAGTATGCACTTGGTTTAGAATAATATCAATTCTTTACTTATATAAACAACACTTTATCAATCATTAGAATATATTAATAATATATATATACATTGCATATATTCCATAATACATATACATATATATATAACTTAACATGTTATTATATATATGTATATATTTATATAAATATATATATATATATATATCAACTCAAACGATAATATACATCATTCGATATTTGAATGCATAGGCTTAAATCTAATTACTATTTAAATCAATATTGCACATGTACATATATCTATATACATATAGACATATGTATATTTATATATTAGTATACTTGTATGGATGTTGCCTTCACATCAAAACATACACGTATATCGTATATCAATATGGATGATGGATATATATATATATATATATATATATAACATTACCTTCAAACCTACATAAAAGCATAATATTAACTAACATATATACATTAAATATATATATTTACATATATATATATATATATATATATATATATATATATTTACATATATATATATATATATATATATTTACATATATATATATATATATATATATATATATACATATATATATATATATATATATATATATATATATATATATGTCACTTTATCCATTCTATGTTCCTGTGCATATGGGTAATTCACCCATAAGCATGCGTAGATATGTCTATCTACGTATACTTATGTACATGATTACTCGTGCATGAGTTCATCATGGACATATGTATGTATATATACATCTTATGTATTTATATCATCGATTGTAATCTTTAAAGAAGTACTCAAAACACAAAGAAACTCAAACACTTATTTCAAGCATGACTTCACAAACAAACATAATCTCTCCTATCAATTAATTCAAGGTATCTTACCTTTTACCCGAAACTATTGACTTGACTATTCTATCAATGAGTGTGTGAAAGCTCATTTTAGACTCTCTTAAGGGTTTCTAGACCAAAATCCTTCTCCTAAATGATGCTTCCCCTCCCTTCCAGAGGCGTAAACCTACACATGTAACCAACTTGTCACATTTACAAAGGTAGTCAATTGATCACAAAACAATCACTTGTAATATATATTCAATAATCAACATTAAGACACATATATAACATCAGTTTGAATCAAATTTGTATTCATTATATTTCCAATGATTCATAAAAATAAAATACATTCACATTTATTTCCATCAAAGTTACAAACTTACACACACATTTACAAGTATTTCATCTAGCTAGGTAAAAGTAACTAAGTAAATATACTATGGGGTGTAACATATCCCCCCTTGCGAATCATCATCCCTGATGATCTTATGTAGCAAACATAAATAAAACACATGTAATATTGTATTCAAGAACTCTCAAAATCGTGTAAAATATGTGGAAATTTTTGCTCAATTTCAGAATAATCTTCCCAAGTAGCAGAATCTCCTAACTACTAATCCCATAGGAATTTGCACTGCAGAACCTCTCTATTACATAAGCAAAGCTTACATGTTCCAAGCACCTTAAATAGGTTTGATTGTTACTAATCTAGGGTCCTATACCTGTAAAGCATTCCAATCAATGACATGATTATCGCCTGGTATATACTTCTTTAGGTATGAGACATGAAACACATTATGCATTTGAGAAAGAGTTGGTGGCAACGCTATTCGCTAAGCAACAGGGTTTACTTCTTCTAGGACCTCAAATGGACCTATATATCATGGAATAAAATGTGCTACTTTGGTAAGTTTTTCCACTACCACCAAAATTGCATTGTGCTTATTCCTCGACATAGGAAGACCTTGCACAAATTCCATACTAATGACTTGCCACTTCCTCTCAAGAATATCATGCAGATACAAAAGACCTTCTAGGTGATGATGTTCAACTTTCAACCTTTGACACTCTAAGCATCTTGTTACAAATCTAGCAGCATCTCCTTTCATCCCTTTCTAGAAATATAATGGCTTCACATCAGCCAACATCTTAGTCACACCTGGATGTCTAGAATATGGTGCCTCATGAACTTTTTTCCATACCATATTTCTCATCTCTTCAAAATTAGGCACATACATTCTTCCTTTAAACCTTAACAATCCACTAGGTTCAAAATTAAATCCTCCATACCTTGCATCTTGTGGATTATCCATGAGGGCTTGCTTAACTTGATCATAGTACTTGTCACATTTGGATTTCTACAATACTTGACCCTTGAAGTCAGTTTGAATGGATACCATTGAGGTGATATGCCTTCTACGACTTAGGGTATCGACAACTTGATTTTATTTTCCCTTGATGTAGTTGATATTGAAGTCATAATCAAATATCAATTCCAACCATCTACATTGTCATGCATTCAAATTGGGTTGAGTGAACAAATACTTAAGACCATGATGATCAATCTACAATGTATGAACTATTGTTGCTAACTCTAAATCATGCAATGCATAATTTTGTTTATAGGGCTTTAACTTTCTCGATTCAAATGCAATGATTTTTCCTTCTTGCATCAGCACTCCACCTATTCCTTCTCCCGATGCATCAGTAATGATAGTGAAGTCACCCTCCAGATCTGGTACCTTTCAATATTGGATTCATAGTCAACTTCTCCTTGAGTAGATCAAATGTCGCTTGATATTTTTTTGTCCACTCAAACTTCTTCCCTTTCCTTTGCAATGAGGTAATAGGAAAAGCTATCTTGGAAAAGTTTGCAACAAAATTCTAATAGTAGCCAACCAAATGCATGAAACTTCTAACCTCTGGTACGTTTTTAGGTATTGGCCATTGTAACACCACTTTTATTTTAGTTGGATCCATAGAAATTCCCTCAACTGAAATTATGTGACCCAAGTACTGCACCTTCTTCTGAAAGAAAGTACATTTAGAGAGTTTTCCATACAATTTATGTTCCCTTAATCGTTGGAGAACTATCTCTACATGTTTGTAATGCTCCTCTTCATCCTTGGAATAAATTAGGATATCATCCAAGAATACTAAAACAAACCTATCCAAACAATCCCTAAAAACATTGTTCATTAGGTTCATAAATGTTGCAAGTGCATTAGTAAGTCCGAATGGTAAGAATGTAAACTCATAATTCCCATATCTTGTTCTAAAGGTAGTTTTGAATATGTCCTCATCTTTGATTCTTAGTTGATGGTAACCTGATGACAAATCAATCTTTGAAAACACAACCACTCCTCGCATTTGATACAAAAATATCATCAATCCGTGGTAACAGATATTTATTCTTTATCGTTGTTTTTTTAAGCATCTGATAATCAATACACAAGCGCATTATTCCATCCTTCTTCTTCACGAAGATCATTGGCACTCCCCAAGGTGAGACACTAGGTCTTATCAATCCTTTAGATAACAGCTCCTCCAATTGTGCCTTGAGTTTCATTAATTCCATAGTAGTCATTCTATAGGGCGCCTTGGAAATAGGTTTAGATCCTAGTACAATTTCAATAGAGAAATCATATACCCTCTTAGGAGGTAATCCAAGTAGCTCATCTAGAATATGTCCACAAATTTTCGTAGAATAGGATACTTATCAATATCCATTTCTCAAGATTCCACCATTTCTCCTTCTTCAATCTCTAAAGAATCTTGTGGTTCATAATCCATGACATTATCTTGAGGAGTGAATTCCTTAAGTTCTTCTATTTTGACTACATAAAGTTGGTAACCTTTCTTTTTCGCCCTAAGTGTTTGCATGGCAGAAATCTATTGCAAATTAATCTCTCTTGGTGTTCCTTGCAATGTCACCTAATTTCTTAAATCATCAAGACACTCTACTACCTTGGAATGGCAATCCACTTTGGCTCTATGTTTCCATAGCCAATTCATTCCTAGAATGACATCATAAGATCCTAGGGGTGCTACGTACAAGTTCACTTCAGTTGAGAAACTAGGAAGTTCAACCCTATCTTCGAACAAGCATTTCTTCACCATTGCTCTTGTCTAGTTTGCATACTCCACAACCCAAGACTTTTCCATAAATCTAACTTTTCTAGATATTTGATTAACTACTCTAGGTGAAACAAAAAATTTATTTGCTCCAGTATCAATAAGTATAGATATAGGTATACCAAACAAAATACCTGGAGTTTCTACTGGCATGACCTGATATTTAGCTTGTTGATTGTCCACGACTGCATGGATCTTCTGTTGGAAAGTAGTTCGTTGAGGGAGAGTTTTTTCATTTTCCTAAGATCTTGAAGACTTGTTGGGACATTGAGTAGCATAATGATCCCCTCTACAAGTATATCATCCTTCTACAAGTCCCTTCCTTTTTGCAGACTTATCAAAATGACTGGCATTCCCTCTAATATTGTTGAAATTGTTGTTGTTTCCTTGGTGATCTCTTCCTAGTTCGTTCTAGTTGTTACGAGATCCCTTATTTCCTTGCCTTGGAGTTTCTTGTGCACCAACAAATTTCCTTGGAACTTGATTTACTTGAGGCCCATCGAGCTTCTTTCGGTTTTTATTCTCCCAGTGGATTGAAATGGCTTTGAGCTTCTGCTCTTGCTTGACTGGATTTTCATAGACAAGATCCATAGTTTTTGGACCATGTACATCCACTTCACCACCAATTGAGCCATTAGCCCCATGATGAACTTTCTTATACAAAAACGTTCATCCTTCTGGTACATTGGCACGTACTTTAGAAGACGAGTAAACTTTTCCTAGTAATCATTCACCGACATATCACCTTGTCTCAAATTTTGGAAATCAATCATTTTTTGTCTTAAAAGAGTTGGGGTAGCCATCTTTTCCAAAATATTTTAGCAAAATCATTCCAAGTTAAAGTTAGAGAGCTAAGACCAAGTTCCATCCTTTTGTTCATCCACTAGTTAGAAGCTTCTCCCGCTAACTGAAACACGCCCCAAAAAACTTTCATAACCTCATAATAATTTCTAATCTCAAAATATTTTTTCCATTTGGATTAAACAAGCCTCAACATCATCTTCGCTAGTGCTTCCCTCAAATTTTGGTGGGGTAAATTTTCTCATATCCCTGGACAACTTAGTTGCCACATGTTTTCTTTTTCTACTTTCAGATTTAGACAGAGATTATCCTTCCCTATGTTGATTTAATTGATTATGGTCATGGGAATTTTCTCCCTTATGCTCATTAGGTATTTCTTCCTCTTCACCTAATGTAACTTCCCGATCTTCTTTTTCTTTCCTTTTCACTTCTTGTTCAAGATTTTCTATTAATGCCCTAGTTTCATCCATAATGGCCAAGATACGATCCAACTTGGTTTCAGTATTATCTTGACCTTGTCCAACTTCTTGAATTTCTCCAAGATTCGTCCTTGTTCTCACCATCTTTTCAAGAAAATTTTATGCATGAAGTTTCATCTATATTAGATCGTATCATGGTTCACTTAATATATTCAGAAATTTTCAAAAGAGCAAACATTCACATACAAGAAATTCTATTTTGCTCACAACTAGTTTTGATATAGAAAATAACTTTTCATTTATTCATAAGGATTTAAATTTCCTTTCATTTAAATTGAATGACTGTTCAAGTATTCAAGAGGAGAGTATCCATCATATTCACTCTCATATACATAGCTTAACGGGGTATAACCTTCGGACTTTTGTTCATCTCCAATTTGTTCTTCTTTATCCCAAAAAGGATAGTATCCCTAGGATTTTTCTTTCAACACATAATTACGAGGTATATAACCTTCTGATACCACATGTAACATGCCCCTTGTTCTACACAATAATTTTCCTATGTTTTACCACATGTGAATTTAAGTCTAAAGGCTAAACACATAGCAATCATTTTTTTCTTTCTAATACAAGATAAAATGCACACATGATAGCAAAAAAATATCTTTCTCATTTCATTCAATGAATGGTACAATATTTCCAAAGAAATCATTTCATAATTCAAAAAAAAAAAACGTTTTCCATCTTTCAAAGAAATAGATGCAAGTTACATACATAGCTCTTTTGAGCTCCATTGGTACTAGAAATACAAATGATCTAGAAAATACCCTTTCAAATCTTGGCTTGCCGACTGAGAGGAGAAGCATCAAGCTCTTTTCCGCCATCCATGGACTAACTATGGTCCCCCACACTTCTACCACATATTGTAAGATGGCCCTACCCTTCGACGAAGAGCTTTGGTCTAGAAACCACATAGTACTAGCATATCCTGAGTTGGTGTTGTGTTCCGCATAACTAGAGCTTTACCATACAACACATCTATGTTCTATGTGTATGAAAATCTTAGACTAGCATGGAAAAAGGTAACACAATGAACTGATGGTGTAACCAATATCAAATTACACCACTTTGGCCAAAGTATTTATCACCCAGTACTTCGAGTGGACGTCACATGCTCACCCACCATTCTAGCTCGATTTGTTAAGATCAATTATATTCTATGCATAGGAAATTCCCTCCATTGGATAATCTACAACCCCAAGAACAACCTATATACTATAAGTAATCTATGACTCTTCCACTAGGTTAAACATGGGTTTCCATAACCTACCAATTTAAATCTAGCTATAAGCTATAAAGACCTCACTCTATTGAGTACTTTCTTCTACATGCATATATCTATGTAAACTATCACTCCTTAATATGGAGTATGCACAATCACTTCAAACAATATACATTTCCAAGTTATAACAATAAACTATTATCTATTCTCAAATATTGAAAATAATCTTTCCCTAAAAGCTTATTACTTTTCCAAACAAAAAACAAGCAAAATATAATCAATTCAAAATCAAACAAACATAAAGGAGTAAGATTCAACATGTCTGTAAGTATAAAGCTCTGATTGATCTAGTTGGTTTCCAATCGGCTTGCAGCTTGGCAACAAAACCTTACCACACTTCCCAAACTCCCTCACAAATTCTCACAATAAATCTCTTGTAATTCACTCTTAAAATCTCTCACAAAACTCAGGAAAAATAGAGCAGCTCTTAGAAAATAATAGCAGAGTGCAAATTATGTGTCCCTTTAAGGTAAAGAATGCCTTTACATATACACAAAAATCAGCACTTACATTCTAGAAACATGGTGGATGGATCTACACTTCTCAGCTTGCATGGTTTGACTCAACTTGGCAAACAAAAGGTGGTAGATTTTAAACATAACACTCAACAAATTAACACAGTAGATCGCTTCTTTTAAAGACAACAAGAATGCATCTTAGATATGCAAGGCAAAAGATTAAACAGATCGACTCTATTCCTACCAGCATTCACATGAATTATTCTTCCATTTACTTTGGTTTCTATCACTGTATAGAGCTCACAAAATAGACTTCTAATGCAAAGCAGATATTTATAGTTTGGCGCGACATTAACCTCTTTACGTGATTTTTGTGTTTTTCAAATTATGACTAAGTCAAAGCTTTTAAATGTTTAGCAAATAGCTTTCAATACTCATTGACCAAGTCTCATATATTCCCACATGCCTTCCTTTATATATTACATTCTATTTGCAAGCAAGATAAATAATTATACATGCCAATAGCGTTGCATATATGCACGCTTTATTATTGCGACATTCTCTATATGGAATGTGCTATATACTATGGTTTACACAGTATGCGCTTGGTTTACAATAATATCAGTGCTTTACTTATATAAATAGTGCTTTATCAATCATTAGAATATAATAATAATAATAATAATATAAATATATATATGCATTGCATATATTCCATTATACACACACACACATATATATATAACTTAACATGTTATTATATATATGTATATATACACATATATATTTATATATATATCAACTCAAACAATAATATACATCATTCAACATTTGAATGCATAGGCTTCAATCCATTTACTATTTAAATCAATATTGCACATGTATATATATACATATATACATATATATATATATACATATATACATATATATATATATACATATATACATATATATATATATACATATATATATATATATATATCCATCGTATATATATAACATTACCTTCAAAACTATATAAAAGCATAATATTGGCTGTTATATATATATTTACACATATATACATGTCACTTTATCCATTCGATGTTCCCATGCATATGGGTAATTCACCCATAAGCATGCACAAATACGTCTATCTACGTATACTTATGTATGTGATTACTCATGTGCATGAGTTCATCGTGGACATGCGTATACGTATGTATATATACATCCTATGTATTTATATCATTGATTGTACTCTTTAAGGAAGTACTCAAAACACAAAGAAACTCAAACACTTATTTCAAGCATGACTTCACAAAAAAACATAATCTCTCCTATCAATCAATTCAAGGTATCTTACCTTTTATCCGAAACTATTGACTTGACTATTCTATCAATGAGTGTGTGAAAGCTTAGTTTAGACTCTCTTAAGGGTTTCCAGACCAAAATCCTTCTCCTGAGTGATACTTCCCCTCCCTTCTAGAGGCGTGAACCTGTAAATGCAACCAACTTGTCACATTTGCAAAGGTAGTCAATTGATCACAAAACAATCACTTGCAATATATATTCAATAGTCAAAAACATATATAACATCAGTTTGAATCAACCATTTATTCATTATATTTCCAATGATTCATAAAAACAATGTACATTCACATTTATTTCCATCAAAGTTACAAACACACACACATTTGCAAGTATTTCATCTAGCTAGGTAAAAGTAACTAAGTAAATAAACTACGAAGTGTAACAGTTCAATATGGTAAAGATGGGTGGAAAAAATAATTATTTATGCTGATGAGAATCTTGAAAAGATTATACCTCAACATGGGTCATTAGATAGTTTTGTACATGAGGAAGGAGACAATGCCAACAATTTTTACCTAGATGTACTAATCAATACTTTTATGAAGTTGTGGCTTAAAGAGTGCATGTAGTTCTAATTAAAATTTGGAAGAGATCAAGTTTAATAGGGGTTAACACACTTAATAAAAGAGAAGGGGCTAGAAAGAAGGGACGGGAAATTAAGAATGAATCCATTTGGTTGTAGATTTTTTTATATTAGTTAAGTTGTGGTTCTTAGGATTGATCAACATTATTATTGTGACCATGTAACTTCATACAATTTTTTTCATATTGCTAATCATTTACAAATATTCTGCTTATACAAGCATCAACTAGAGAGAAGTACAAGCTCTTGCGAGCACAACCATGCTACTAATTTTAGCTCTTTTCGAGCAACCACACTAGAAACCGCCTATGAAAGACCAAGAGTCACAAATTAGAAATCCACTTATTTAGAAGCCACCTCCACATTAGAATCCAACTATGGAAGACCAAGAATCATAACTTAGAATTCTATATTAGATGTCCCTTTAGGATTTGAAATTGGGTCTCCACAAAGAGAACTCAATGTTTTAACTAATTAAGCTCAACCCCTTGGACTCCATACAAATTATTTTGCCTAATTAATATGATTTTATAATTTATTGTTCTTTTCAAGTTTTTTCTTATGTTCTAATTTATTGTAATCATTCAAAAGGGACATATTATAAGTAGGAGGTAGATCCTAATCATCTATCTTTGATCTCTATCCTCATTTGGTAGAACCTAACTATCTAAATTAAACTCCTAATCAATATTAACATTATTTTTTTGATTTTACTCCTCTTACTTACATTACTAGTTATTGAGATTTTTCTAATATAAAAAATGACAAAAGCTAAGTGGAAAAAAATAGTCTTGACTTTCAAGCATGTCACATAGGCCACCCACATTGCTTAAAGGATGTAGAGAGGGGTAAAAAGAATAAAGATACATAAAAATAATTTCTACACTAATATTTTAAGGAGAGCATTGTGCAAATTTCAATCTTTTAACAATTATGAAAAGAAAAAACACATTTAAACAAAAATAAATATTATATACCATAACATAGGTGTACATGGGGAAAACTCTTTTGAGAGAAAACCCCACTCCAAAGAAGCTTAGTGTATTATTCAATAAACCACAATTATAATACACTTGTAGAGCAAGCCTTCACATGAGAATTACTAACCAAAGATCTAGAGGAATTCTCACATCTTAATCATATAGAGAAAACTCTACTTACAACCTCCATCTCAAACACCTAATATAAGGAGATACAAAATATGAAACCATCGAATAGTAATTAGAAAATGATGAGCTAAAACCACCTAAAAGTGAAACCTAAATTATCCCCGAATCAAATATGTCTTATGATGTGTCATAATACACATCATAAGTTGGTCAACAAGTGTAACTCTCTCATTTATAGCTCTTTTACACATCTATGACCATAATCATAGTGTTAACTAAACATGCTAGATCCAAACGAATTTAAAGCCTATTTAATTACCTAAGTCATGATCCCAATAAGATATTCAATATCAACAAAGTGAAGAAGCCATTAAAACTAACATGCTAAAACACGAAAGCTTGACAAACATCTATTATAAGACATTGAATCTTATCCTATTGGGGGAGTGGTGTCGCATTGAAGTGGAATGGAAACCCTTTCCCAATCCCTTGGATAATATGAGCCTTTCCAATTGATTTTATTGATTAAAATTGATGGAAACTGATGAAAAAGATGAGCAAAAACATGATAAAAGCTAAGATGTTTGTTGTAAATGTATGCAATCCATGCTAAATGTGTACAAGATTCAAATATGCAAGCCCTAGATTCCAAAATATACTAAATAAATGCAAACTAAGTTATCATGGAAGACATTGATGGATGCTAAGCTAACAATGCTTTGCATGAAAATTAATCTAAAATGCTTATAAAATGTAAAACATGAGTGCAAATGGGTGTGAGTTTCAATAACATAAGTTTTCTATCAAAAGATGGATCCCTTTGTCTCAAAATAGTGATCTATTTATAGGAAAGCAAATGAGAAAACAAGGGCTCATATTGAAAAGATCAATCAATGGTCAATAATGAAAGAAGGGTGAGCACATGGATCAAGGATTCTCATCAATGGATTAGAATCAAAGATCACATGGATCAAGAAAAAATCAAGGGTTGAGAATGATTTCAACAAACACACTTTGTATCAATCTAATTTATGGGGGAGCTCTGCTCTGCGCGCGCTCCACTAATTTGAATTTCTTCTCCTCTGTAGCTCGATGAATCAACCTGATAGGGGCCCCATTGGGGCTCCCCCACCAATGCATCTTGCCCTTTTCTAGAATAGCATTGTTTCTTCAATTGAGAGGACCAAAAACACGTTGGGAACTTCGTATATTCCATCGCCTAGGGGTTTGAACAACCCTATTTTTTCTCCTGGGGGCAAGGACAGTTTGTGCTCTGCTAACAAAGCGAATTCCTATGTGGAAAAGCTTGTACGAAGCCAAATCTTGAATAAGAAACCTCAAAAGTTTGTGTCAACCTTTTGTACCATGGTGGGGGACGAAGTAGATGTCCCAGATGCAATCTTGAATGATGCTTTGGAGGGTTTGAAGCTGTCTTTGGTGGGGAATTTCTTTGTTGGATGACCCAATATAGACTAGGTACGGAAATGGGCCTCTGACACTTGAAAAATCAAAGGCAACATTTCTATAAGTGCCATGCCCAAGGGTATTTTTTTGTACCGTGGGCCTTTGATAGAAGTTTTAAAAATATTTTGTCTTTATGTAAGTGGAAACCAGGGTTTGATGCCTCTGTAGATCTAGGGAAAGTTGCCCCTACTTGGGTTAGGCTCCCTGGGCTGCCACTACAGTTCTGGCATCAAAAGCTTTTTAAGGCGATTGCAAACTCCTTTGGTTCTTTGGTCACTATTGACAAAGTTACTCTTCTTAAATCTAGATTGGTTTATGCAAGAATATGTGTGAATGTGGAGGTTAACATAGTTCTACCCACTTCTATTACTCTAAAATCTAAGTTTGGGAAATGGTTTTAGACATTAGAATATGAGAGAGCCACAGTGTTCTATCAAGGGTGTAATAAATTTGGGCATTTACATGATGCTTACAACAAAGCTCCTCTTGAACCAAAGATACACCAAATCAAGACACAAATGAATGCTCCTTTGGAGAATATGACCCTGATGAACATATCAAAGGAATCTGAAACCTCAACACCCAAAAAAGAATTGTTACTCACAGAAAAAGCCTTGGACCCTAATCAAGGAAATAATGAGGAAGACCCAACCCCAAAAAATGATGCTCCAAAAGAAAATCTGGAAAGGTTGTTTTCAGAGGCTACCAAGGAACCATCCGCCTTGCCTTCCTTGGAAAAAATATTGGATTCAGACAAAGGATTGGGAAACAATGGGATTGCTTCACCTCCAAACTTTGAGGGAGAACAATAAAATGAGCTTCATGAGGAAGGGGAAATTATAATCCAAAAGGAAAAGTTATTGACTTTGACCCATGAATCCCCTAAACCAAACTTGGAGGAGGAACACACTAGAAAACAAAGATGAAAAAGGATGGATAAACACCAAATCACGAAAAGAGAAAAAACCAGATGTAGGGGGAAATAGCAAAGTAGGTAGACCCTAATCAAAGGAAACAAGAATCAAAGAAACAACAAGAGATGTGGCAGCAGGGAAGCAAAAAACTCTTGATTCCTTGGCAGGGAACAAACCAAAAAGGAATTAAGGGAGTACAACCTCCCACTTGGGGTAGTATCAGCCTGGTACTACTCTCTTGTTCTTTGAACTCATGAGGATACTGTCTTGGAATGTTAGGGGTTTAAATGGCCCCTATAAACAACATGTGTTAAAGGCTTGCTTAGCTGAGGTGAAACCTGATATCCTTTTGATCCAGGAAACAAAAATGAAAAAGGAAAGTTTTGAGAAAACCCTGAAGTGGCTTTGGCTGGGAGCTGGTTTTGAAGTCAATGATGTAGAAGGTGCATCTAGAGGGATTGCTACTTGTTTGAACTCTTCGAGGTTTGGTGGCAAGTTGAAATTCAAGAATAAGAATGGTCTCTTAGTTAGTATGGAGGATGGAGATTCTTCCATCAATTGGAATATGGGCAATATCTATGGGCCAACTCAAGATTGGATAGGTTGGAGCTTTGGAATATGTTGGAAGGAGTTATGGAAAACATCAAAGATGATCTTTGGATGCTTGGATGAGATTTCAACTCCCTGTTGTACCCATCTGAAAAAAAAGGAGGTTTAACTGATTACTCATATAGTATGATTGACCTCTCAAACTTTCTTGATTTAGTTGGTTTAATTGACATCCCTCTAATAGGATCTCTCTTTACTTGGTCAAATAGAAGGCAGGGAAATCAACTTGTCCAAGTCAAACTAGATATATTTTTGATCTCCTCTAACTGGATCATAATGCGAAATCTCTCCCTTTCAGCCTCTCCTAGAACAGGGTCTGACCATAGTGCACTACTTTTGGAATGGGATGATAGAGTGATTAAAATACCATATCCTTTTACATATGAAATTATGTGGTCCCTCCACCTGGACTTTAAATCTCTAATTGAGGAATGGTGGACTTTACTTTGTGATGGTACCCCTATGTTTAGACTTAAGCAAAAATTAAAAAGAATTAAAGAAATGGTCAAGGGGTGGAAAAAATACACTTTTGGGAACATCTTTACCACTAAGAAAGACCTGAATTTGAAAATTAAGGAAATCCAAGACCAAATGGAGGTAGGAATTTGTGATGATGAGATCTACATGAAAGAAAGGGAGATGAGCGCCCAGTGGCACAAAATAAGTAAGAAGGAAGAAATTTTCTAGAAATGGAAATCTAGGATTCAATGGCTATAGGAAGGAGATAGAAACACTAAGTTTTTTCACCAATCTACTTTGAAGCACAGGGGAAGAAACATGATCAAATCTCTTACCACCTCTAATGGCATTCGCCTTGATGGTGAAGAAGAAATAGCAAAGTAGGTTGTTTCCTTCTTTTCAAACTATCTTGAGCTCCCAAGGATTGATAATTTGGAATTAGAAGAGTTTCTGCAAGTTATACCCAAAGTTATCATGGAGGAAGACTTGAAAGAACTAACAAGGACTATTTCCATGAAAGAAGTGAAGGAGTCTGCTTTCTCTTTTGGAGCTTTTAAAGCACCAGGACCAGATGGATTCCCTCCCAGTTTCTTCCAAGTCTACTAGGATATTGTCTCTTAGGACCTCTTTAATGCGGTTAAGGATTTTTTCAAAATTAGGAAGACTCTTGAATCAGATGAATACCGCTTTTTTAGCCCTAATTCCCAAAACTACTGAGGCTACTTCAATGAATGATTATAGACCAATAAGCTTATGCAACACCACCTATAATATTTTCTCTAAAATCATAGTAAATAGGTTGAAACTGGTTTTGGGAAAACTAATTGTGATTAATCATAAGGTTTTTGTTCAAGGAAGACAAATATTGGATGCTGCAATCTACACCCATGAGATCTTGCACTCTATGGATTA
This sequence comes from Sequoia sempervirens, assembly GCA_007258455.2. NCBI lineage: Eukaryota > Viridiplantae > Streptophyta > Pinopsida > Cupressales > Cupressaceae > Sequoia > Sequoia sempervirens. Next base: position 21,513 of record VDFB02370237.1, read on the forward strand.
TAGTAAGAAACCAAGTATGATGTTGAAATTAGACATCTCCAAAGCCTATGATAGGGTTTCCTGGAATTGTTTGTTTACTATTTTGCAAAAAATCAACTTCATTGGCAAATTCCTCAACTCGATAAAAACTTGTGTCACTATCTTGAAGTACCCAGTCTTGATTAATGGTATTCCTCATGATTTTTTTCTCACCAAGTAGGGGTTTGAGATAGGGGGACCCTTTGTCTCCATATTTGTTCGTTATTGTGGCTAAAGCTTTAGGACACAACATATAGAAACAACTTAATCATAAAATTCTAAAAGGTTTTTGTGATGCTTCTTCCTTACCCCTGCCTCACATCAACAATTTTTTGATGATAATATTCTTATGGGGGAGGAATCTATAGTTGAAGCTAAACAATGGAAAGCTATTCTTGATAAATATGTTAAAATATCAAGCTAGTGTATAAAATACCAAAAAAGAAAAATCTATTTTTTTAATACTAGCCTGATTGTGAAAAAAAAAGTCATAAGGATCTTGAGGTGTCAGGAGGTAGAGCTACTTGCTACCTACCTTGGCCTACCTCTATTTTCTCAAAAACTGAACAACTATTGGAACTATGTAGCAGAGAAAGTCCAAAAAAAACTGGTTGGTTGGAAAGTCAAATTGTTGAGCTTGGCAAGAAAAATTTGGCTCTTAAAGGCTTCTCTACAGAACATACCAGTCTATTACCTATCTATGTTTAATATCTTGACGTATATAGCTGAGAGAATTGAAACTATTTCAACAAATATTTTTATGGTCGGGGCTGGAGGAAAGGAAAAGGATGGCACTCATCAAGTAGGAAATGGTCTATGCCTCAAAGAAAGCAGGGTTGGGAATCAAAAGATTAAAATTGTTTAATAAAGCTCTAGTGGTGAAAATGGGTTGGTTTCTCCTGGAAGGTGAAAAATATTGGGCTCAAATCTTAAAGGAAAAGTATCTAAAGAATAAGGAAGCTAATTGTTTTATTAGGAAGGAGCTTCTGTATGGACCAATGTTTTGGAATAATCTTCTTAAAATAAGAGGAATCCTAACTAGAGGAGCTAAAATGAGAGTTGGGAATGGGTTAAGTACTAATTTTTGGGAAGATACTTGGTCCTCACAGACCCCTCTGTTGGCTTTTGAAGGCCTCCAACAAATCAAAATTAGACTGAAAAGCGGTATTGGAAAAAAGGTCTCTAACTACTTAGTTTGGGAAGGGTTGAGACCCAGGTGGATAGGCTTCAAAGATTACCTGAACAATGTTGTTCTAAGGGGAAGTAGACAACATAATTGGGATGCTGCTTTAGAATTGCTTATGAATCAAATTGGAAATCCTGACCTCTTCTCAAGAAATAGAAAGGATGAATGGATATGGAAAAAAAATGCTACTGGTAGGTTCTCTGTTAAATCTGCCTATGAATCCATGATGCAACAAACTCAAAATTTGGGATCTTTTAACTGGCTCAAGGTATGGAGGAAGAATTTAATCCTAAAAAATAACTTTTTTTGGTGGATGATTATACATGGTAAGATCCTTACTATAGACAACATAAAGAAAAGAGGCTAGTATCTGATCAATAGATGTAATCTTTGTAATGAAGAAGAGGAAACTATCATACATTTGTTCTTTCAATGTTCTTATGCTCAAGAAGTTTGGGATTTTTTTCTCAAGATTCTGAAGGTGGACTGGGTTTTCCCGGCTAATGTTCAAATGTTTGTAAAAGGATGGAGTTTTTTTCCTTACTCACATTATTATCATTGATCTATGGGGACAAGTTCCCCCATTTTTGGCTTGGGGCCTGTGGAAAGAAAGAAACAATGGGGTGTTTAGAGATACAACTAGGAGTAGTAAGGAGCTATGTCTAACTGTAAAAAGACAAATTCAAGAAAACCTAGAAAATTGTTCATATAACCAAGCTAAGAAAGGGCCAACAAAACAAGAGTTTAGAATATAAAAAAGAATACTATTTGGATTCCCCTAGATCTAGGATGGGTGAAATGCAACTTTGATGGTTGCTCAAAAGGGAATTTGGGACAAGATGCTACTGGTGGAGTGATCAGGGATGATAAAGGAACCTCTTTGGTAGGATACAACAAGGGCTTAGGAATAAGAACAAACAACTTTGCCGAAGCTTATGCTGTTTAGATTGGAGTCAGGTATCTTAGAGATAAGGGGTACAACAAGGTGATTATAGAAGGGGACTCAAAGCTGATCATTGACTATCTTAACAACATAGCTAAAATCCCATGGGAAATCAAAGATATGTTGGAAGATTGTAAAAGCATGATATAAGATATTCAATATTATAAAATACGCCATTCCTATAGGGAAGGTAATAAGGTCGCGGATGCTATGGCCAACCTAGGTGTTAATCAAGAAATTTTAAATTTTCGGAATTTCTCTAATTTTCCTAACCAAATTAAAGAAATTCTTGCTGCAGATAGACTTGGTTGGAGAAATATTTAAATAAGAGGTTATGATGACGAGAATGATAATGATTAAAAAGGGTGATGTGTCATAGTGTCCAACGAGGATGTGGACCCTATGGATGCATGCTGGCAAGCTGACTGGACGAAGAAGGAAGCACGTTGTTAGAGGATTTCCAAGTCTTGATAAAATGAAAGGCCAAAGATGGAAAGGACAACTAGGATGCAGAGCATAATACCTTGACAAGAAAGGTTTAATTAAGGAAATAAATCGCATGAGAAAAAATCCTGAGTTCGATCTTCAAAATGATAGATGGACTCGTGTTTGCAACGAAGACAAGAGAAGTAATAAACTTGGTGTAATCATTACTAGAAAATGAGGCGGTGTTGTCACTCTCAATAATGATGATAGTTGAAAAGGTGATAATCGAGGCATTAGTTCTTTAATGCATTGCAACAAAAACCCTAAGTTGTTTATGTTTCAAATGAGTAGCCACAGAGTCACCATTAAAATTGAACTTTTAGAATTGCCTATTGCCAGTGTTGAGAACGACAAAGGACACAAAAGTGAATTCCTTCTCATCCCTAAGAATTACCATAGCCAAGACAACACCATGGGAGGCCCTAGGAAGCAAACTAAACTACGCAAATATGAGTGGCTTCACAACAATGAGGAGCTCTAGGGTCTTTCTGAGAGGGTGGGTTTCACCCCATACTTTGCAGCAATAGAAGGATATAATGAAAAACTAAGCTACAAGTTTGCCAATGCTTGGAGGGATGGTGAAGTTAATCTGGGTGACATTTAGTTTAAAGTGGATGTGAAGTTAATTACACAGGCGATGGGACTGGCTTACGAGGGAATGAAGGTGGCCAAGGTTAGTAATGGTAAGTATCAAGATTACATTAAGAAGTTCTTTGAAGAAAAAGAAAAATCTGAAAGATTTCAAAACGGCTACTCTAGGATTAAGCTTCTGCCCCCGTATCATAATTTTTGTTTCATTGTCATGAAGTATTTTACCCTTGAAGGGCATTTCTAGTCCATCCACGGGTATCATTTCCCCATTCTCAATCACATAAGACACCTCGAAAAAATTAACCTTCCATTTTTTTTATTTTCTTCTTTGAGCTAGAGTTTAATGCATGGAGCCAACCCACTATTACATCAGGGACTTATAAGAGCCATTTGAAAATATGTGTTAGATATGACTTCGTAGAGAAATCCAACCCCCAAATTTCTTGAAAACCCCAAGCCCAAAAGCTCTGTGAAAATTAAGCTTATAGAATACCAACCCCATTCCCTAGCCAAAAAACCTAGTAAGAAGTCTTCTAACCTTGATGATTCGGTGTGGAAGGATTTGCTAACAGTTACACCTAAAAAAAGAAGGGATGTTTCTATGGACTTGGAGGCTAAAAAGAAGAGGAAACTGATTATTCGTGAACTAGGGGAAGAGGCAGACACAATCACTATACCTGATGACAATGAGATAGAATGCTCAAATCCGACTGGTAGAAGGTCTAAGAGACTGGCAATGGTGGCTTCGAAGGGGCAAGAAAGTAGTAAAAATTTGCATAGCCCAAAGGAGAAGAGTACCCACAGCTCGCAGGAAATCAAAGATAATAAAGATTCGCAGAGCCCAGAGGAAAAGAGTACCCACAACCTACATGAAAGCAAAGATAAGAAAGTGAGGGAGGATAATGATTCTTCCACAAAGGAGAACCTTGATAGCCTACATGGTGATTTAGTCAAGGAGGAAGTTGCAGAGTCGGAAAGTGATGGTGGCAATGGTGAGGAAGACAATGAAGAGGAGTCGCGGTAGGAGGTGGCCTGGGAAGAGGAAGAAGACAATGTCATGGATAACCAAGAGAGGATGGAGACAAAAGATCAAGAGGAAGAAAATGTCGAGTATGCTGGTAATGAAAGAATTAAAAGATTGAAGGAAAGACTGCAATTTTTGGAAAAAAGGATGCAAGAGAAGGTCGTGTTGGCAACACAAGGGCAGACAATTGAGAGGTGGGGTGAATCAGTTGTCACTGAAATTCAAAATTATTAAACTTATTAACTTGATTCTTAGATCTAATTAATAACCATGAAAGCATAAATCATCAACACATCAAAAACACACATAACACCAATATTTTTTATGTGGAAACCCTATTAGGGGAAAAACCACGGTGGAGGTCAGTCCACAAGATTATACCCTGTTAAAAGTATAAAGAAGAATAAATGGGGAATGCACATGCATTCAGGCACACTGCCTAGAGCTCACTGCTCAATTACAACAAGGCTTACTACCCAAAGGAAGACACATTGTCTTACAGAAACATTCGGATTACATCTGTAGGATTTTGAACTGAGAAAATAGTATCTGCTAATGCCTGATTATAGTTCTGGTTAAGCACCTGAACACTTCTTCACACTCTGCTTTTTCCTTTGAATGATTAGGACATTATTTGCACATCTCATACACACGCATGCCTTCAAATGGAATAAACAATCGCTTATATATATTCACAACAATAGATTACATCATTACATGTCGGTTTCAACAAAATAATAAAACATATGCAAACTATCAGCCCAAAACAATAAATAATTTTCAATGTGAATCGACCAGTGTCAGCCACAACATAATGAAGACCCAAAACAACATCCTCGAGGATGAAACACCTTCAAAAATTATTCCACGAAGATCCACAACAGGCTACCATCACCTTGTCGGCCATGAACATGAAAAACATGAACACGCAAGAGAAAATCACCAATCGCGAGCACAATGATCAATGTGGACGTGCAACACAAATAGAGCACAATCTAGAAACATCCACAAACATAATGAATCACCAGAGAAGCATCCAAAACAACTGAACTTACTACAATCACATTATCTTCATTTAGGAACACCAACTGAAGCAACAAAAATACTGTCAAAACACAACTGCTCATAACTTGATCAAATCTTCATGCAGATCTTTGAAACTTAACGTGGATAAACTAGATATACTCGACAACAAACCCTTTAATCCACAACCTCTAATCATCAACGTACTGAGCTCGACAACATACTGAGCTTCACTTTATCACTGACAACCTGCAACTTATTTCATTACAATTTTCTCAATATCCTCGATATATACAACTTCTAATGTCTTAAAGGCCAATAGTGTTGACATCAATGACAACCACATATCAACAACATCCAACAGGTCGAGGACAACATAATTCAAGCTCTTGAAAAAGCTGTTAAGAGCAAAGTCGAGGATGGTGGTGATATAAATAGATTGGAGGAAAGACTGCAAATTTTTGAGAAAGAGCTGCAAGAGCAGGACAAGGACAACATAATCCAAGCTCTGGAAATGGTAGTTAAGAGTTTATGTTCGGTGGTTGATGCTGTCATGAAGAGGGCTATAATGGCTATGGTATCGGGTATGGGTAAAATTAAAAAGCAACAAAAGAAAAAAGCAACGAGCAAGGGTGTGGATTTGTCTAGGAAGATGGAGCTGAAGGATACAATGGATGACACAGTTGAGGACCTGCTAACCGCCTGGAAGCTGATTGAGGAAGCATAACTATGGTGCTTTGTTTTGTTGTTCCTTGTTTTTTTGTTTTGATGGTTAATTCTGGTACTTTTTCTAGGGATGTTAAAACTGTTAATGGTCACTGGTGCCTAAACTTTAATGTTTGTAATGTTGCTAGTACTCCTAGTTTTAGTATGGACTCTAAGTTAGATTTTAATAGGTATTATAGATTAAATGGGAATGATGCTACTTGTGATAGGTTGAACTATTTTGCTACTTCTGATAGAACTGCTATGTTTGAGCGTAAGGGTATTGGTTAAGCTTTTTGCATGTGGGAGGGGGGAAGTTTGGTGGGATTCCTTTTTTGTTGTTTCTTTCCACCTGTTGTTTTGCTAATGTTGTACTATTTTGTTCGGGTCAGGGCCCTTTCCCTGCTTAACCAATAAAAAACAAACACACTTTGTAACAACTTTGAAAGTTTGTTACAAAGTTTGTTTGAAAACAATCATTGTCTTTTTGGAGCAAAATAAGAGAATATTCCTTTGGAATATTCCCTATGCAAGTGGATTTGGAGGGGAAATTTGCAATTTAGTAATTAAAACTAAATTTGAATGTGCAAGATGGAGAATGTGAGGATATTCATTAAATTATTGATTTATTTAATGAAAGGGGGATGCAAATATGATTTTTAACTAAATAGTTTAGGGTTATTTACTTAAATAAAAGGACTTAGGGGTTGAATTGAATAATTTGATTTATTCAATTAAACGGGGTGAAATGTTAGTGTGAGTGATATGTTAGGATCTATGACTATTGCCTAGTGAATGTTGTTAATTGAGTAATTGAAGGTCTTAAGCTTAATTTTAAAATGCTTAAAAAGACATTAACAATGATTAATCAATATGAATTTAAAAGCATAAGAGAAGAAAATAAGATGACAAATTGTTAACAGAGTTCACCAAAATTGGCTACATCTCCAGGTCCCTCTCCAACGAGTGACCGATCCTTGATAATGCTCCAAAATGCTCCATTACATCACTAGGCATCTTCAATCTGCCATAAAGCCTTCACGTAGTCTTCTCGGTTGATAATGAGGTTTTAAAAATCCCCTCTCTTTTAAGTACCAACAATTTGGCTTAATAAGCCCCTCTTAAAACTATTTGCACATAGTAAGAATTACTTCTCTCCAACATTCCCTTCCCCTTTACAAGCTCACAATGCCCCTATAAATACACCCTTGTATGCTAATTAGGGGTTAACAACCATATCCTCTAGTATCTCCCTTACTCCTCTTTAAAATACATTGATACACCATTCGGGTTGGGAAGATAACAAAACCGATGTTTACATGTTGCACTTCACTTATCAAACATGTGGCTCAATGGTAATTTTGGGGAAATAGTAAATAGGGGGTCGACGGTTCAAGCCGCTAGACCCCTATTTTTAATACCTTATTGGCTTCCATACTATTCAAAAGCAAACTACCTCTGACCATTTCACAAATCATGCGCATAGTGCAATGGAAGGAGGTGTCGGTTAAGAGAGGGGGGGTCGGCAATTCAAACCATCGCCCCTCCAAATAACATTTGATATTATTTAAATAGTGCTGGCGCTATATGTAGATTAGAGGCAGTTGTGTGGCACAATGGTTAGGAGTGTTCTTCGGAAGGCGGTTGTTGGCGGTTCGACCCTCTTATTTATTTTGAACTAACAACCAGATGAGCATGCCAACCGATCGTCTAAGGGCCATGTGTCATCCAACTATTGGGCCACGTGGCCTTATTTCATTGGAAACTGTACTACCACGTGTCTTCACAGAGAGTTGCCACGTCATCATCCTTCCATGTTAGCATGCTAACATCATCAATGTACTGCTAAGTTAGCATGGTCAACCCTCAACTTTGACTGGCCATGTCTTTTGCATATAAGCTTCGTTTGAGGCAATTTGAGTGACATTGGATTCATGTCGACGAGCTCTTTAATGTGATGCTATTTTTTTCCAATTTTGAGACAATCATTTTTTGACCTAGTATCCTGCATTTGGTACCCTTGTTTTGACCAAACTTTGATCGAGCATATCTTGAGCATATGAACTCCTTTCGGGACGATTCAAGTTGCATTGGGTTCATATCAGAGATCTCTTTAGCATGGTGCCAACTATTGGAGCATCTGGAACAACTGAATTTTTGGTGAACATATCCACCTGGATCAACGAGAGGGGGTGAATTAACCCAATTAGGTCAATTAGATTAATAGATGAAAATGACACATTTAATTAAATAACTAGTTTAATTTAATTAAACAAGTGAAAAGAAGATGGGTTTCAAGACGAAACAATGTTAGTGAACAAATTCAAGTGTGTAGTACCATTCAGGACAATTTTAGTTGTTTACAACATCCAACACTTTTTTATAAATTTCTTATGCAAACTTTTGGGCGCCATAAATTTTGATCCCATGGGCCAATAAATTGAAGTACTCAAAGGGATCTACGCAACATACAACTTCGTATGCAATGTTGAGCAACTAAGAATTTTTAATTTGGTAAAAGATAAACCCTATAGTCTAAAATTTGAGTTTTTTAATTTTATATCTAGAAATCATACTTTTTATAATCTTAACACTAGGAACAAGGTTGAGACACCTTTCCAACAAGGGGATCGCTATCCTATGGATGAGACCCAACACAACCATGAGAATGCCAACTTCAATATTTTAATTATCACATTTATTAAATATGAGACATTGCTAAGGTAAGATTGATTTTGATTTAAATTGTGTTTATTTTTGCATCAACATTTTAGATCACATTCAATGATCATTATCAAGGAGAGGAGATATAATTTAAATTGTAAACCTAAATCTTAAAAATAATGTAAGGGAAGATGATAAGATAATTGGAATACAAAGGATATCAGAGGGCAAGCAATGAAAATAAAAGGCATGAGGTACATGAGCATAATCTATGAATTTATGTTAAAAACAAATAATATCAAATTAGAACATTGGTAAATGTATGTACAATATTTGTGAATGTGAATTAAATTAAAATAAAAAATAGTAACATAGATATGAGTAAATTCAACCATAATAATACCAATATGGAGAGATATTAGATATGTAAAATAATATAAGAGAATATATCTCAACATATAGATATATAATATATACAAAAATAATAAATATAATAGCATAAGTAATATACTTACGTTGAGAGTAACTACAATGGTAACACATGTATCGTATGAGTGTATTAACAAAAAAATTAAAGAACTAACATACAAAAATAATAAAAATACAAAACAAATAAAATATATAATTGACATATTTTTAAATATTTTATAAAATTATTGTATTTGCTTCTATAATTATTTTAATTAAAATATAGTGAATAAAATAATTCTAATGAAATAACTATATATTCTAGTGCATAAAATAACAAAAACTATACATTGTAGTAGATAGTACTTTTAATTAAATAAATTTAAATCTTTAAATAAAATTAAATAAAAAATATAAATAAAATAAAATATTTCTTAAATAGTTTTGAAGTAAAATAAAATAATATAATTAAATAAAATAATTTATAAATAAAAGAATATTTTTTTTATAAATAAAACAATGTTTATATAAATAAAATAAGTGAAGATTAACATGTTTTAATAATTTTGATGGATATATTTAATATACACACAATAATATATGTAAATAGATAAATATTTAATAACATATCAATATGAAAAGTTAATATATAAATAAATAAATAATATAATTAATTCATAATAAAGGTTTGCTTTAATACCATTGATTCATAATAAAGGTTTGCTTTAAATTCCATCGCTTATGATAATGGACTTTAAAACTAACATACCTAATTTGTTTTTTAAATGATCACGGATCTTTACCGAATTATAAGTTACATTCGACAGTCGACAAGTGTGATATTGAGGATGGATAAAAGAAAATGCAATGAAATAATTTTTTTAATGACGTCCTAAAGCGTTTTTGCGACATGGGATTAGTGGAGACAGAGTGGCACTTTGTTATGGAGTGCTCAGCATACAAAGATATTCGGGTCACTTATGGGGACATCTTACAAGTGGACAACTTAAATACCTTGCAAATCTGCAAATTACATCATCAAAATTCACTGTCAGAGCTAATCTCGAGCGAAGATCTCAGGCTGTTTAGGGTCTTCTCTTTTCGGTGATAGGCTGCTGTGGCCTCGTGGACGTTATTAAAATATTTCATTTCATTCAAGCAAGCAGGCAGTCTATAAGGACCCAAGAGCAGAGCAGAGCAGGAGAGATGGTGATGTGGGTGTTCGGGTATGGGTCATTGATATGGAATGCGGGATTCGAGTACGAGCAGCGTCTGGTGGGGTGCGTACGGGGATATTGTCGCGTTTTCCATCAAGGCAGCACCGATCACAGGGGTACTCCCGCCTTCCCCGGCAGAACTGTCACTCTCGAGCCTCACCCCGACCCTGCTCACATTTGCGTCAGTCATTTCTCTATACTCAACTTCCTTGCTATTTTCTTTTCGACTACCTTTCATTGCTCATTGCTCGATACTCATTACATAATTAACGGTGATCTGTCATCTGTTATTGACTTGGATTCGCCAATTTACAATTGTTAAATATGAATTTAACATTTGCCTATGTGCTGTACTTATTCATTTGCCATTAAAATCAGCATACATAAGCCTGAAAAATTGATGTGTGTTAGAGCTATAAGCTGCCATTTAGCTATATACATAATGGTTACTGACTTGTTTGCACAAGCATTTTGGTGTGCTGACTTACCATCACGTGTTGGGGTGGACTGTGGGCAAGCCGAGATTACTTCTGCATGATCCTCAACCTTAGAGTGCTTGAATTCCTTAAATAACCCCCGAGGTGTGCTCCCACACACATCTCTACCCCAACCTCATAACAACTTACCTTTCCGTAGGTGACTAGTTAACATTTCAAAATCAGATTTTTTCGATCATTTGAATCTTCTGATTGATAACTTTGCCCTAGCGTACCTACTTAACCTTCCAAAATTAGATATTCATATCATTTGAATCTTGTGATTGACAACTTTGCTTCAGCATACTTACTCATGTCTATTTGATTCGAAGTGAAGGTACTCTGATGATGCAACCGAGGTTCCATATTGTCTTTGTTATCAAGAAAACTAGTACGCATTAGGATTGCCATTTGTTTGCAGTCTTCTATCAGGGTTTGGTCTCTTTAGGCCACCTAAGGGGGAGACTAATGCATCAAAATCATGTTAGGCTGCAGTCCATGCAGGGTGCTTCTTAAAATTTTTTGTGGTCCTATAAATTTTGTAGTGCAGCTTAAGCTTAAAAGTTTAAGCACTAAAATTTACAGAAGCTGGTGGTTTTATGAATTTTATTATTTTGCATATTCAATTCAAGTCAGAGTATATAAGTATATAATGATAAAAAATATTAATTGACTGGAATTTAAAAACTTCAGAAGATTGATAAGTAGCAGAGAATTTCCTAAGCTGGCGGGGGGAAATTTTTAGGCCAATCCCAAATGCACCCCCTTAACATTACAATCTAAAAAGTAGGTGCTCCTATTTATCAGGAAAAGATTCTAATTGATCCTGTAGCATTGTTTTTTTACCTCATGAGATCCCCTACTTCATAAAAATAGTTCCTGAAGCCCCTCCATAAGACTGCACCTTTAATTTTTGTTTGTGAGATTTTATATTTAATGTTATCTATGTATTTTGATGCCTAGCCTTTGACAGAAATCAAAGCCACCTAATGCATTAGAAAGGAGCTACACTCGACGGATTCCCACTGTAATAGTTGTAGACAACTCTATTCTTTGTCGAAATTCTTGCTATATAGGTTTGATTGGTGCAACTAGACTTGTATTGATCCTTATTTTAATAACAGATTAGGGGAATTTTCAGCTTAATTGCATATGTTTTGGTGAACCCAAAGTGACCCCTTTATTGGTGATTTTCAAATATGGATTCTTTTGTTCAACCTTTCAAGTTTTTAATCTTCCCGATCACTGTATTATTCCTTATTCTAATAACAGATTAGGGGAACTCTCAGCTTAATTCTACACGTTTTGATGAACCCAAAGTGAATCTTTCATTATTGAATTTCAATTGCAAAACTGAAATAGAGAATTTGCTAATTCACAAAATATCTGCGAGGGTTTTTATTGGAATATAAATAATACTTAAAAGTAATTTCAAATTAGATGTTGCTCAAGGTGGCGTTTAGCAAAGTAGTGGGGGTTTTAAAAAAAAATAAAAAATTCGTTGCCCTTCAATTTGCTCCTTGAATGCAACGGCTGGAGATAGTGGAAATTACATAGAAAACACAACCAAAATTTCTAAATTGATGTCTCCTTTCTGGAAGCTAGTTGTTCTTGGTCAAAACTCCCACCTGCGATTTCTTATAGATTCGATTTGCTGCGTAGATGGTGGCGGCTGGACAAAAACTTAATTTAAAATCTTCATGCTGCGATCTTTAATTCCTTTTATTTATTCACCACATAGTGTGGCGACCAGCATTAGGAGGTCCCACTTACCCCACGTGCCCTCCAAATATTCTCTTAATGGGTTGCGCTTTGGAAATCATGGAAAATTAAAACCATTAATGGGTCGCCTCTCCTTGAAAAGAATTGCTACTTATTCTTGGTACGACCTGCTCTCATATGGACAAAAATTTGGAACGGCTAGCTTGGCTGACAGTACAGCTAGGTCTGTACCAACTTTTTTATTCTGATTTACTAAAAACAATTAGACCAACGAATAAATAAAAAACATATATTATTTTTTATTTTGATCTGTAAACTTGCACAATCTTTAAAGTTCAAATTTGACTTCACCTTCTGGGTGAAGTCCAATTTTTGAAATCGGAGAGGATTCTCATCTTCCAATTTTTGAAATCGGAGAGGGTTTTCATCTTCAAGAAGAATGCTGAACCAAAGCTTTGCACAAGGGTTTCTTCAAAATTTGCAATGATAGAATGAATTTTTTTTTCTTCAATCTTTTATTTTTGTGCTTTTTCCAAAAACCCTGTTTTTTATTTTATTTATTTTATTGGAATATTCAATATTTTTACTTTATGATTTTTATTTGCTTTTGGCTCAAAATAATAATAAATTAAGTGTCCTTTTTCAACATTATGACTTAGGTGGTTTTGAACACTTAATTCGAAAAAGGGACATTCCATAAAGTTTAATTTATGTGACCCATAGAATGACAGTAAAAAAGATAGTAAATGCATTTGGTTTGTTTGGTCTAATATGCAAAAAGAATAAGAGAGTTTTCTGTACGTTGGATAGATTTTATTTTGGCAAATCATTTTTTAGTGTTATTCTTGTTGATGGTAAGAATGTGGTAAATGTGGTGCCTTTTCCATTGTCTAACCATCATCCTATGGAGTGTTTTCTTGAGCTTGGTTTTCTCCTGTTCAGGTTAAGTCTTCTTTTCAAGGGTTGTTTAAGTTAACTATGTTCCTGCTGACGGATAGGTCTTGTTGTAATGGTGTGCAAAGTTTGTGGAATATATGCCAGGCTGAAGGAAGAGGCAAGTCTAATATTTCAATCTGGTTTGGGGGTTGTGGAGGCAATTAATAGATTTTTTAGGTTTAATGGGAAGAAGTTGGCAAGGAAGAGGGCTTTGTGGTTAGGAAGGTGCAGGCTAGTTTGTTTGATGTTGAGAAAAAGCTTCAAAGTGATCCTTGTAATAGTCTCCTTCAGGTTAAAGTTGCAGATCTTAAGCACAAAATAAACCAAACATTATTGAGCTTGGATGTCCAAATATCCTCGAAGTCATTAACCTCCCAAAGGGAGTTGAAGTGTGTATGAAAATTATCAAATTTGGATAGCATATTGTTGGTTGACAGATTTGTCTTCTTTAAAGTTTAACTTAATATGACTCTATATTGCCCAGAATAAAGACAAATAAGCAACAAACAGGTGGAGAGATCACCATTTCATTGGTGGTCTTCCTTTGAATTTTGATTGAGGTACAACTCCCTCGTAAGATAAATTTTTTGGATTTTTCAAAAATTAAAAAGATGGGTATATTTTTAACTAGAAAGTGGTATAGGCAATACTAACACTTGTCCATAGCCATGATACAAATGCGATTGGAATAAACTTTCAGAAACATCAACTCAAATGTACAGGTAATAAGACTTGAAAGATAAATGTTACCAATACTACAACTCAAAGATTGAGATATTAGCAACAGATGGATAGACTATTCAGACTTCAACTTCACTCTTTCCTAAAGAAAATGAATGTAACACAATAGAATATAGCATCCACAAAGAGAAGTAATATCCTGATATTTATCAAAGCTCAAAGACCTATTCATAAACACTAAGCATCACACTCAAATTTCATATGCACATAGACAATGAATTTCTTTAGAAACAACCAAAATTGCAAAATGATCCTTCTTTGATCAATTCTCACTCTTACATCAAAGTTTAACGGGGATACAAAATTTGGACCCCTCAAATGTCTTTGAATTGCATATTTAAACTTTTCAAAACATAACTGTCACCAGAATCTTGAAAACCAATTCTTTTAAAGAATTGTAAAAAATAAAGTTCATTACAATATAAACTTTAAAAATAAAACTCAATCATTGCTAAAGTGGCTGAGTAGACGGGTCCATAGGTGTCACATCCATTGTAGGCATTTGCTGATTAGGCAGCACGCGTGCCTTATAATCCTTGAGTGCCTATGTGACAACGGGAATATTTGCGTGTTGGGGAATTGTAACATTTTCGTCCTCAGCTTCCATAGAGCCTTGTTGCTACGGATGGTGTCTATTCTAGTAGTAACGTTGGTGGGGGATTTTTCATGCCAAGCCAACGCGGAGTCAATTCTATCCAACTTTTACACAGTTTCCTTGTTGAAGACTTGCTTGCTAGATAGTGTATCAACCACTTTCATAAATCCCTCTTTTAGCTCCTCCATCGTGGCTGCACCATTGTTGTCACCTTTTATCAATTGGCAACCGAAATTAGAGAACTCTTTAATAAGATCATTATGGATGCGATTACACTCTTTCATCAGCTTATTTTGTTCATGGAGATTTTGCTTCAGAAATGAAAGTTTCCATTCAATGCTCTTCTTCCACATTATAATCCTAGAATCATCTTTGGATGGAATGATTTTCTCTGTTACAGCCTTTTCTAAACTCATATCCAAAATTTCACCAAGCTTTCTATCGGCTTGTAACTAGAGAGACTCTTCTTGTTTACAATTTGCTATCTCTATTTTGGTAGAATTTCTCAATAATACTAAATCATCATAAAGTTCTCGATTAGATGACCTTTATCCTTGACATCACCCATCCATTCTTGAGCAACTCTCCCATAGTAACTATCTTTCTGTACTTTTCTCATCATTGCTTTCCCAGCCACAAAATATGGGTCAAAAGAAACACTTGCTTGATTCAGAGGTTGAGGAGAAGGGTCCATTAGTGATTGAGACAGTTTGAGAGTAGCTCCACCATTTTCTTCAATTCATCTTTATCTTGTTTGTCTTTCTCTGTCCTTTCCACCAATCTAGAGGTAGTCACTTGGAAATTATGCACATCTCCATCCCTACTAGGCAGACCCAAATCTACCTTAGTTATATTATAGTCAGCTACGGTAGCCTGACCAGGGTCTTTCTGTGCAGATGAATGAGCGATTTCTATAAACAAGTGCCCTAAACTATTATCCTCCATCAACCTCAAAGTTGTTTTCAGCTTCTTGGGCTTGGGTGACCTCTGCAAAAGCTGCCCTACCATGTTACCATCTGGCAGATCAATAGGTACTATTTTTCTCTTTCTGGATAAAGTATTTTCTAGCCACGAAGGGGAAGAAGCAATAGCATTGAGAATTTGAGAAGCCTTGGGTGTAGAGAACTGAAGAGCTCTCTTCATAGGAGGGGTCTTTGTTACATTTTGCAGATTGAAAGGAAAAGAAGTTGGGGACTTACCCTTCTGTGTGCTTCTCTCGGCCACATTTTGAGGTAAGCTTGGTTGTTCTTCAAGAGCATTGACCCTCATTATCTCAATTTCTCGTTCTTGTTCATTTTCCCTTCTTTCTTCTACTGGATCTCCTTGGTCATTGTCCTTCGGCGGACTATCACCATATATTCTCTTAGGATTTCCTCTCCTCTGTAGAGGCTCTTCACCATCTCCACTACCGCTCGAGGGTATGGTGTGTCGTGCTAGAGATGACTTTGTTGTTGAGGAGGATGTTCCTACTTGCCCCAGATTGGTTTGCTCTCTTGTTCCCTGTCTGCTCTTAGGTTGAGCTTTAGTAGCTTCACCTTTCTTCTTAGAAAGCCATATTTGTGTCCTCTTCAAGACCACAATAGTTCTAGTATCCAAATCCTTAAGCTCTTTGAGACTCCAATCAATAGGTACCATAGGCTACATTTGTATGTTGCTGGTGTAGATAGGATCAATCAAATCAGTCTCATCATCTTCTTTTTTGTCGACATCCCAGCCTAACCTAAAAGTAATATTTTGTCTCATAGTCATCCTCATCCAATTCCTCTTTCTTACCTCATAATCATCAGAACAAACTGCCCAATAATCTTCCAAATGGGGCAAATGATGGAATCCTGGACCAAGATGAAGATTGTTCTTCACAAAATTCTTACTGTCAAAAGGAAACCTCCTCTCATACATAGAAACATTGTATTTCACAATATCTCTCTCAATGTTGAGGGCATTCAATTGAGACTTACATGGGTAATACCCGAGCCCAATGGGAAGGGGGATACCTATCCTCTTCCTTTCTGTGCACCTCTTGTTAGCTTCTGCAATTTGTCTACAAACCTCTATCAAGATGAATTTGTCTTCTGCATACCTGGGCAATTTGTGAGGCAGTCCGTCATATCCTCCAACCCTTAAGTAGGTGAATTTCTGACATTGAATGAAAAGGCTGCCATACTTATTAACAAGCTGGAAAGTCTTTGGAGAAACTCTCTGTCCCAGGTCACCTTGTAACTCCCTGACCAACCTCATAGTGAACACATTGTTCACTCTCCTGAAGTTCTTATAACTCTTCTCCAGTTGTAAATCGAGATAATAATCATAAATTTGGATTCAATCATCGAATTCATCAACAGGATTCAATCTAGGCTAGGGTTTCGTACATGCCAATGCATAGAAGAGATACGAAGAAATGTAGAAGGATTTAGTAACATCGAAACTAACTATCATATCATGCAACCTGTCACTGATTAAGGTTGCCCAATCCAAGTATTGAGTCCCAACACAGATGATTTGAATAAAGAAATACATCCACTCTTCGAAATCTTGGGCATTCACACTACCCTTAAGTCTATGTAGCAGAACAATAATGTCTGAAATCTCATCCCGAAAATGTGACCTATGCAAGCTTTTAGGCAATTGAGATTTCCCTTTCTTTGGGGCCACAAACCATTCCCTCACAATGACATTTCTGAAATACCCTTTCTTCTCAGAAAAGTGACATTGTGACAATGTGAAATTAAAATCTACAAAGGCCTACCTCTCAGGCAACCTGGAACAACCACTAATGGTAGCTCTGTCGAGGGTTATTAGCAAATTGTCATCATTGGTTCTAATTTCTCTAGTCTTGGGATTGTAATGATTTATGCATTCCAAGACGAGGTTTGTACATTGCACGGCTACAAGGAAAGCGACCACTTTCAATAAACCACTCTCTACTAATCCTTGAGTGATAGTAGCCCTATCTGGTTTGTTTATCCTTTTCCAAAATTCTTCCAAATTAACATGCCCTAGCCTGGTGTCACCTATCTTTGACAATGTGCTTTCCAATCCAGATAAGTACTCATATCCTAGGTAGTTATACTTCATTGTTACTCAAATTTGAGCTGTTGAATTTTGAAATTTTTTGGCAGCGTTTCCCCTAGAGATACTGACTTTTGCTTCGAGAAAACTCTTTGAATATGAGTAAAATTCAGCAGCTAGGAAAATGTTTAAGAGTGCCACTTACCTGTTTTATATCTTCTCTGAATGACAATTCTGCGAAGAATTTTGGTTAAATTCTCTCTACAATTATTGTCATAATCCCACTCCTCCGCGCTTTGAAAAACCTCAATTTCCTTTGCAAATGTGTAGAGTAATTATACTCTAGAGCATTTTAATCCTCATGTAACTAGGCATTTATTTTGCCTTACTCAACTTTGATAGTATTAACATTGGTAGGTGGCTTACTTGGAGCCAATTTCGAACTTCATGCTGTGTTGGAGAGAGTCGGGTTTTTAAAAGGACTTCGAAACCATGTCAGGGTTTGACAAAGGTTTTGAAACCTTAATCGGCTTTCGCTTCAAACATTTCCTTATCTTTCTTTGCGACTTTTCATTGGATGAGGAACAACCTTAAGTTGTGAACCAGGTTCTATTAAGATTGTGAGAACCATGTCGAGACCCGACGTAGTTGTCACAGCTTTGATGTCGATGAAGACTATAGAATGACTTAGTATCTTTTCCCCTTGTCTATCTGTAAAGAACCGGACCAATTTTTTTTTGTTTTTCAATTGCAAATTACAATCAACACGCACCCGTTAAGGTTAGCTCTAAACCAAAATGATGCTGAAAGCAACTCTAACCAGAATGTACACCAGGATCCCGATGTGGGCAAGGTGTGAGCATTGGGCAGAGGATCTGAATGCAGATGCAGAGCTGGAAAGGAACTCTAACCAAGAATGGCGCCAAGTGATGGCGAGCATATGGTCAGAGGATCAATGCATGATGAGCTGAAATAACCCTAACCAAGAATGGCGCCGAATGATGGCGAGCATATGGTCAGAGGGTCCCTATAACTACTGATTGAAAGTAAATAGGTGGCAAGCCAGCCTCTTCCACTTATTTAGTGGGAAGTACAATAGATAAAATGAATGATAGAGAAGAGAATTGCTGTTAGTACTACTAATCAGCTTACAAAATGATAGAATGATAACCAAAGCTCACTGATTCAAGTTCTTCAATGCTGCAATAATAAGTAAGACTTCCTCAATGCTTAACAGCCCTCTCTAAACTCAGACTCCTCACAAATTTGCATTTATAATGGACTGATATGACAGACCAGCAACTGAAAATAAGCAAACAGCAGCCCTAGAACCCACTCAAATACTCATAACTCTCTCAATACATGCCGGAATGACGTGAGACTTGATGCAGATGAAAGCTAGGAAGACGACAATGAAATCTAAAATAATAAACATCCACAAAATGCAATATTTATTTTTTTGCACGCTTTCCAAGACAGCCCAGAATGGTACGGCCAAGGAGGGGCGATTTTTCAATATAAAATTCTAGACACTTTTAAAAATTCTGAAAACTCCCAAGAAGGGTCGCTCCAAGCTGGAAAACACATTAGTAAACTACCCAGAATGATAATATTTTTATTTTCAAAGATATGAGCAATTCATACATTCAGCTATGCTATTCAGCAACTTCAAAATGAGACAGAAAATGCAAAACTAGAACTCCAAAATGCAAGAAACTCAACTGAAATGCAAGACAACCCTATTACAAACTATCTCTCAACTAGTTGCTATCTTTCAAGCAAGAAGAAGAGCCAAGCTAGGAGGCATTCATTCCTCGAAGCAATCCTGTTACCATTTCGGCAGCATAACAATATTGAAGTCATAAGATGATCCAAATGAAGAGAGGGAGCCTCCTTTTATAGACTGAAGAGAAGACTCCGGAGGCTTCTAGAAAGTGCGCCCTAATTCCAAGCTGTTTTTAGGTTTAACTTTGACCAAGACTCCTTCATCAAAATGGCGTACCTTCCTTGAGAGATAAAAATCACTTCTCTCTTTTTTAAAATAAAATATAAACTCCTCCAAAGTAGGCGTCCACTTTCCCTTGAGCAATTATAGACTTTAGAAATATAAAATATTTCCTTCATGAGAAAATACCCCTCAAGGTCCCCTTCTTTAAAACAACTTAAAGTCATATTACTAGGACAAGGGGTTATTTTATAAAATAAAACATTATTGTCTTTAAAATACTTATTTCTCCAAAATGAACCCCTTAAGCCAAAAATCAGAATTACCCAATGAACTGCCAAAAGAGGAAAGTTGACTGAGTTGGTGTTGACTGGACCACTGCTAAAAATAGAATTTACTAAAAATAGTAAATTCAAGAAGTTGCTCAGAATGCAATACATGCGCCACCATTGCGAAACTCTCTAAAAACCCAGAAAGAATCCGCAAACCAAAATCCCAAACTCCAACATGTAGCCGTCATAACTTACTAAAAATAGTAAGTCCGGAAAGGTTGCCCGATGCAGTTGCATGTCATACCTTTGCGAAGCTCTCTGAAAACCCAGAAGGAATCCAGAATCCAAACAGCCAAACTCCAACAAGCAAAACCCTGAATCTTCAGGAGAACCCACCAAACAGTCAGAAACCCTAATTCTGCCTCTGACTAGCCGACAGCACCTCGGGGATAGGCCATCAATCACTGAAAAGTGCAGTGCTAAAAATGGGGAAATTACAGAAAAGCAAGGTTCTTGGTTCAATGTCGGAGCCCGAAATAGTTATGGAAGCCTTATCGGTTCCTGATGGTAATTATTAAATTGGGAAGGAAACTCGCTTTTCTTCTTCTTTGAACTGCCTTCACTTTCTTCGGAAAGATGAAAAGTTTCAAAAACCACAACGGTCTCCGAAAGAGTTTTGACAACCCTCTGAAAGGTTGACTTTTGGATCTCAACTTTTAACGACTCGAGACAGAGCATCCTAACAAAAAGACTTAGTCGAAAGATACATGGGTTGTGAGAACTCCGTTGGGTGTCGACAAGGTTGTGGAAACCTTGTTGGTACCTGATGAAAGTCATCACAAAGGCTGATTAGTGCGAAATGGTTAAGTAGGAGAGCTTTACAAGTATGACCGACACTTGAACTTTGAAGATAGAGAAGACTCAGACTTAACCAAAAGACCTTGAAAAATGATATGAACTATGATGGGCCAAATTCAAGGCAACACATATGAAACACATTTTTAACAAAAATCTCAATCAATTTACTACTACAGGTCCATGAGAAATAGTGCCACAACTTGGTGCCATAGTTCCTCTCCAAGAAGATCTACAGTTAAGATTGAATAATTGTGTAATTGAGGATGAGGACTAGATAAAAAATGCTTTCAAGAGTTTTTATCAGGATCTGTTTACTTCTGCTAGCTTAGACTCTAATATTGTAAAGAATAGAGACATCATTAAAAAAAGTGTTAGTAAGAAAATGAATGTTGCTTTAAAGTTGGATGAGCATTTTTCTTTAAATAAAGCTAAAATTGTTATTAGTTCCCTTAGCAACGAGAAAGCTCTCGAGGTTGATGGGTCGTTGGTTGAGTTTTATAAATGCGACAAAGAATGGATTTCTCCTTTTTTATTGTAGTTATATAATGAGGCCATTTTGGCTAGGACATTGGGAAGGATATAAATAGAGAGTTGATCAAGTTGTTGCTTGAGAAGAGTGACTCCTCTTTAATAAAAAATTGAAGGCTAGTCACTTTGTTAAATGTCTCCTAGAAGATTTGGGCCAAAATGATTGCTAATAGTGTAATGTCCCCTCCTAGCCTTTGAGTAGTGCACACGACCTTTAGCCTATTCTAGAGTTCCTGTAGGCTAAAAGGTTCTGGTGAGGGAACTTAGTTCCGGTTCTTGGTGTTGGGTTTTTAGTATTTCAGAGTACTTTCTATTTTTAGCAGGGGTCTAGTACTGAGCTTCAGTCTTCATTGAACTCTCGGTGCATACCGGTATCTTCCTAGCTTGATTCTTTAGTATTGCTTACTATTTTTAGTAAGTCTATTTTGGGTTAGCTGGTCCTGGTCAAGTCTCTCTCTCAACAACACATATTCAGTTGTGGCATCAGTTTCTAAGGCTGAGATATTTAAATATTTGCTTTTCCCCTTCGAAAATGAGTTATTATAAAGTTACTTTATAACTTAACATTGAGGGTAAGGGGGACATGGAAAAGTACCTTGGGTGCCTAAGCTGATAACTTAAAGTTGTTTTAAAGCATCAAAAGCATTTCTGAATGCCAAATAGGAGATGGACGACTAGGCTAAGGTTGGAGGCAAAAATCAAACTAAAATTATAAAGTTTTTCCTTTAGGCATGGGTGTAAGGAGGGTTTTAGGGTTTCTCAAGGAGGTCGCCCTAATTTGCCATTGGAGTCTTTTAAAAAGTTCATTCTTAGCCTCATTTTGTTATGGCTGATTTGGCTGCTTAAGGAAATGCTGCTGGCTTTTCGCCAGGATGTCTGAAATTTGGAGTTGAGGATGAAAACCCTTGACACCTTGGACTGGTTTCGACAGTGCAAGACTTTCCCTAGCTGGTAGAAGCGTGGTTTCATTCAAAATCACATTGGAGTTTCAAGTTGCAGATTACAGGCTTTGAGAATGAAGATATTTCAGCATTTTTGAGGTGTTTTAGTTTGGTTTTGGGTGTGAGTTTGCATCTTTTCAGTTGGGCGTGGATTTCTTGGAGTTTTGGTGTGTTTCTTTTCTTTTTTTGGGCACTTCAGTTTTGGGCCTGAACCTGATGATTTCCTCATATTTCCAAAATGGCTTACAGTGTAATGTCCCTTACCCGACCTTGCCCTGGAGCTCGCTTGTTTGCCCTAGGTTTCGCTTGTTGATTAGGTTTAGGGTTTCTTCTTTCCAACTGAATGTTCTCCTAATTCAATAGCCCTAGATTTGAATCTTGTATTCACCATATTAACAATGTATCTGTTAGCATTAATATCTAGATATCCAAAAACATAATCACAAAAGTAATATTGAAGACAGAGGAGGAGTGGCATGTGTAGATCCGCCCGAATCTATCCATCTAAGCCCAAGGGCACAAGCATCTCATCAGGACAACCCACCCCCTTGGCCCCAAGTTGAATGTCCAAACTAAGACCATTCCATCCTTGAAGTGGCATGTGATAGGCCAACAGTGGGGCAAAGAATAAGAAAGATTTAATGCTTTATAATGAATTTCAGTTTGGTCTATACGTGTCAATCCAGGGGCGTAAGGTTGCGAGAGGTGTCATGGCTATATGCCAATAAAAGGGGTGAGAGCCGTGAGCTGAGTGGGGATGAAATGCAGCTAGGAAATAAACCTATTGCATATTGAAATAATGCTGGTGACAAGAACTGTCACTTCCTGGCAACAACAATAACAACAACATAAATTAAACTCACAACTTTCAAAGAAAACTAATTTAGAAATTATAAAGCAATATAAAGCATGAATATTTAATCTAGAAAATAATCTTACGAGAAGTAAACAATAGACCACACTTGCAAATAGAATAGAAATGATATTTACTAAAGAACATAAAGAAACACACATCTAATCTAATATAAATCACCAGACATCCCGAGAAGTGGATCCTACCTCCTCAATACGCCCGGTGAGGGAGCACGAACAACCTTCTACACTGTCTTGATTAGAATAATATTGTTTTATTCATTCCAAAATATTACAAAGTCTGCATACATAAAATCTGCTACAGAAATATTCTTATGCCAAAGTCTCCTCCAATAATTTGCTACTCCCGTCTCATCTATGACATTGCCTTTATATAATGAAAAGACATATAACAAATTCTATTCACGTTGCACAATATTATTCATATGTTATTCTCCTCCACCAATTATATTTTTTGTAGTCTTATTTTGTAGCATTTGATTCTATTCTCTTGCCACGTCTTTTGGAATAATTTGTGGCTTATGCGTTGGAACAAATCTAGCCACAAGTATAGGAGTTTATGGTTCCATAAAAATAACTAATTGTTTAGCATACGTGCATCTCAAATTTATTAGTTACAACAAATAATTTCATACCATATGAGTACGAAAATAATTTTTTTGTTGTTATAACAAAATAGCTAATTTTTAGTACACAACAAATAATTACATCAAAATAGATTAATGGTGGAAATTACTTGTTGTCAAGTAAATTTGTGACCAATAGGAATTTTGTTCTCTCCACCTAAATGCTGCAAATTATTTTCTCAATATAATGGAAGCAAATATTAGTAAATACAATCTAATCTTTGTTTTCATATATTTTATCTAAAAACTATATTATATATCACTTATTTATATTTAACCATATGCAACATAAAATGGTAAAATGGTATGGAATGAAATAAAAATGGAATATTGGAATGGGATTGAAGGCAATGAAAATGTGACATAAAATGAGACATGAATGGCTCCCATCATTCCCCCCAACTAAGCATATTGCACGTCCTCGTGCAATCCTCTCTTGTACCTTTAGTTTAACTATTGTACCTCCTTCAACTTTTTATTTTTCTTCATTTTTAATTATTTTAAATTTTTTTTTCCTCTCTTTTTTCTGTCATTTTTCATAGCATCATTTTTTGAAATGCTATATAGGAGGGGTCATGAAAATTTATCTTTGACATTCATGAGTGATCTGAAATGTGTGAAATGATAGGCAATAAGGATGATTATGAGGGGGTGAAAAGAATGAATACTATAATGGGATAATAAGGATAACAAGAAGTAATGGATGAAAGAATAGGTGGTAAGGATGGTATACCTACCTCCCCCCAACTTAAAAGGGTTGACCGTCCTCGGGAAAAAGGAGAAGGTAGGTATGGATGTTGCACATATGATTAATATAATAAGAAATATTAATAAAGTTAAGAGATAAAACAATGAAAAATAAAATTGACTGTTTTACCAACTTGCATGTTCATTGATGCCAAGGTCAAGTTGCCAATGCAATGCGGAAACTGCGAACCGCCAGCAAGGAAGGAACCAAAACTATGATGAAAACTGCAACACTTGAAATACCTTTGTCCCATGGAAGCATTATAGATCTTAGAATGATGGTAGCTGTTGTTGCAGCATTTCTATAAGCACCTCAACTAAATGTGTAATGCATACAATGGGTGATCAAAGGAATGGAGACCACAACAAAATGGAGCACATCAACACAAGTGAGTGATAGGAGGTGCTATAGGAATTCAGAATAGAGTGAAATAACTGTAGAAGCATCTGAGTATACCCATTTTTCTTTTTTTTTTACCGTCATTTTAATCTTGATGAACAAACTGCCAGAATTCCTTCTGGTTTTCACCCTGTCACTGCCTAGAAGCGCCGAAAAACCGGTTTTCACTTCTAAGTTTATTTTGCAGTCAATACCTGCCGG
The DNA here is from genome assembly GCA_007258455.2 of Sequoia sempervirens. NCBI lineage: Eukaryota > Viridiplantae > Streptophyta > Pinopsida > Cupressales > Cupressaceae > Sequoia > Sequoia sempervirens. The sequence goes on from VDFB02370237.1 coordinate 46,648, forward strand.
AATCCGGTATTCAAATACTAACTAGCCAACAATGCCCGAAGGTTTTCATTGTTGGATCTTTTATTGCTTTTTTTCTTTTCCTTTTCATTTTTTTTTCATTTTTCTATAATGACCAAAGAAAATGAAACGTCCATATGAGAGTCTCATTTGAATCCGTTCAATGAAAGGAACTGATGAAACTATTGCATGTAGAGCTAGAAATGTACCTTCATCAAGATTGACCATGCATATCCTCATAGCATGATTACTTAAAAAAATTCCTGATCTCATATAGCTCATGCCACCATATTTGAAAGCTGACTGTAGAACTAGCCCAATCACTTGGTTAGAAGAATTACTTACAATAGAAGCAATCCTCCAAAGAAAAGGCAATGGAAAGACAATGGAGTCTCTCCACTAATCCATATAGCTTTAGATGGGCGGACGAATCAATCCTCATGATGAAGTGCAGTGATCGGCATTAGATGATGTTCAAGCTCCGTATATGTCCTCTGCATGTCTTCAAGTTGTCTCTGAATGTGAGGCTTGTGAAGAATTAGCCAAGAACATGGTACTGCAAGATTCATGGTTACACCAAGTTGCATATTTTCCTCCAGAGGGTCTAGCATCAAAGTTGATATAAAAAAGAACTTGTGTCCATAAATGTTGGACACCCCACCCAAAAATCCTCTTGTAATCTCTAATAGTGAAGCACAAAGGAAACTTGAGGTGTTCCATATAGCTAGCAAGGCCAACAAGGTGTGTCTTTGGATGCTCATGTGGAGACGCATCATCAATTGGTGTTGGTGCAAAAGTGTCGAGTCACCATGATAAAAGACCTGTAACCATATTCTCATGACCAAGCATATTGTTGGTTGAATATTTTGCAAAATTTGTGAGGTTTAGCAAAATGGTGGTTTCAGCCACAGTGTGTGAGATAAAACTCTCCTAATTAAGGGAAGACTTCCCCCTTTCCTACTAACTAAAACAAATATGGGTGGAACGACAACCTTTCCTCTTGTTTTAGGAAAGATTAAATTCTTTTCTCTTCACAAAAAAGTAGCAATAACTTTTAGAAAAACTCTTACAGCAGCTCAAACATAGATTTAAGAGAGAGGAAATGAAGTTTCCTGAAAGCACAAAGACTTCCATCACTTCCTCTGGGATAGGGAAATAATCTCCAAGCACAAAGTCTTGAGAATTTGAGATCCTATCTACCCTTTTAGAAAGATAATTTTGAGAACAAGTTGCAACATATAATGGCACAAAGTCTGTGAGTATAATGCATTCAAGAATCACCCAATATGGGAATTATCACAAGCACAAAGACTTATAACTCTTCTTAACTCCTAATCATAAATTAAGCTAATTTAATCCTTCAAACTTATAGCACAAAGACTACAATAAATCAGACCAAAGTCTAATTACAATAGCTCCACAATTTCTCAAGAAAAACTCAGAAAATTTACTACTATGACATAAGAACACAGTAATAATATTCAATAAGATTCGACAAAAAGTTTGAAACCTTATATCTCTTTTTTTGTATTGCTTAAAAATCAGGTTTACATACATAAAGCACAAAGTCTTCTTTGCTGTAAATTTCTGCAGAGTTCTCTCTATTGCCAAAAAGATATATATAATTACAAAAGACCTCCTCAAGTATTTATAGGAGAGAAGCCTTGAGAAAAAGGTGGGAGGATCCCAACTAACTTGAGAAATTCTCTCAACCACTAACTAACTGCAATTGACTTATTCAACATTACAAGTCCTATTATATTTTGACTTGTAATGTAATCACGTGTAATTACATCTTACAAAACTGCAAGTGAAAGGAACACTTGCGATTACAAAATTTGTTTTTACATGTAACTTGTCAAAAACAAAATACATAAAGATAAAGTGTTATGAGACACTTTTATTCCATTTCAGTCCTAGCTTTGAAAGACTGAAATTTGCTGATAATTTCCTGCAACTCATCTGGATTGGGGCCTAGTGTGTTCTTGGCAACCACAACAGTCTTAAGGATTACATCAAAATACCTTATTGTTGCTTCTTTATGTTCTTCATGGACAGTTTGCATCTTATCAAGGATTATTCGATGATTAACATATTTATGAATTGAATCCTTGTTAAACTGTTCTGATTCTAGTTCTTGACGAAGATTTGCTGCTATCTCTGTAGTAATCACATCAGTTGCAAGTAATTCTCCTTCGTGATTTAGAATCCTGCAAGACATTTTCTCAAAGCTAGAAAGTATGTCCTGCTCAACTTCATCACTCATCTCTAGTGTAGCCTGAACATCTTTGATGAGGTCTTCAATAACCAATGACTTGTTTGTCACGAGCTCTTCAAATTCTACATATTTTTCTCTATTTGGTATTATTGAATTGCTGCGTAGAATTTCTAGCTTGACTTGATCCATCTCATGCCATATTTTTAAATCTTTTCTAAGTGAATTAAGACTTTGCTTGAAAGCTTCCAAAGTCTGATTCATCTTAACTCTTGCTGCCCTGACAGTACTCAAAATATGTAATGCTTTTTCAATCACTGGCATACTTTGATCAATCAGCTGAGCTGCCCAAGAATCAACTGCTTTAGCCTTTTGTGCAATCTTCTCCAATTGTTTGACTGATTCTTCAGAGGTAAAATAAGTTAATGGATTAGCTTGCTCTGAAGAGTTTGTTATTTTCTGAATTACTGAGATGAGCTGTGAATTCTTCTCTTTAAGCTCACTTTTCTTTGCTAGTAATTCATCATATCTCTGAACCAATGAGGCTACTGAATCTGTGGCATCATGCATAAGACCAGAATGTGTTTGTTTGCTAAGCTCAACTTTAGTAAGCCTGTAATTTGATAGCTGCATTTCTTCAGGTGGCTTTTCAGATAATGGCTCAACTATCTCTGCATATCTCATTTTATTTTCATCTATCACCACCCATGAGACCTTTTTTGCTCTCTTTGTAGCCCTAGATTTTGGTTTTGTAATTTGTTTGAAATCAAATACATTAGGAGAGATTTCCTGCTTTTTCCTTTGGGCGTAATTGAACTCAGCCATGAGGGTAATTCTAATGAGCTTACATTAGAGACAACAACTGTGATTTCTGAAGAAACTGGCTCTACCTGTACCATAGTTGTCACCTTAGGAGAAGTATCAATTTGAATTGCAATAGGGATTTGCTCAGATGGCTGCACATGATTTATTTCTGTCATAAACTTATCAAAATTCAAAGCAGAAGTATCAATCTCAGATAGAGGAATGCTTGAAGTGGTGATATAAGAAGAATTATCATAAAAAATTCTCTCTAAATCCTCATGAAAAGTTGCAATAGGAATCTCCATACTAGCATCAACAGCTGTTCTTGATTCCATAGGATTTACAAATACATCTGTATCAATATCCATAGGTATTTGGGGAATGACTGCATGAGGAGAATCTGAGATTGTTGAAGGAGGTGATTCCGCTATATTTTCTTCATAGGTATCATCCTCATCATTAAGAACATGTACCTGCACCTGTGATGTTTCTTTCCCCTTTGTTGATACTTCTAGTGGAGGAATTACCAAAGCTCTACTGACCTTTAACTTGATTCTTGTGCCAGAAGAAGAAGCACCTTCCTTGGATTTGTCTCTGATTTCAGATCTTTGCCCAACTGGACCGGCCAAATTATTCTCTGCATCACTTTTGATTTTGATAGTTTTGACATTATTATCCTTCAACCAAGCATTGGTATTAGCGAGGATGGGCTGAAAACGGTCAAGGATAGAATCACACTCCTTTTTAGACCATTGTGGGGACGGGAAAGGAGCTTCTGCAACTCTTTGTTCAATGTATTCTGGATCTAGGATTTCTCCTTCATCTACCATCCCTTCAGGGATTTTGGTCAAGTTAAGATCCACAATCTGCTCTAAGGTAAGTCTGCTGTAATCCATCCTCCTTATATCTTCTTCAGTACGAAGATCCACCCAGATATCTTCAAGACGATGAACATGAGCAAAGGCCCTTTTGATTTTATCCTTCATTCCACGGTAATCAAAGTCTTCTCTTGCGATGAACTTCTTCAGCTTGATTTCTTGGAGCTCCGCATCCATTGCTTTGGCTTTTTGAGAAGTGTTTAAAGAATACCGACCAATCTGTAATGGATTGTGAGAAGAAATAGTAATACCCAACTTGTGACTAGCAAGTTGTACAAAATGTACTACCATTAGCTGTCTTGCTAATTCCATCAGAAGAATTCTGTCAGTAGGGTATCGAGGCAACATGTATGGCTGTCTAGTAAAACATCCAACTCTCATATAAGTGAAAGTAGGAAATTGCAGAAACAAGCAACCATATTCATTTACTTTCTCCCAGGCTGCTTCAAAAATTCTTTTGATTTTGAGTGATTTATCAAAGAGACACACAAAGTAACCGAAGAAAGCATCTTGTACTCATCTGTAATGATGCCTACTGGGTTTCAGAGTTAGCTGATCATAATATTCCCAGATTGGCACTAATGATTTGTTCCCCTTTGTAGAAAGACCAGGAAACTGTCTGAGAGATGCGGCAATATACACCAAATAAGAATTCATATAAAAGGTGTAGGTAGTATGAACTTGCGCCAATTGTCTACATAGGTTGTCATTGATAAATTCTCCCCAAAAAATATGAGACTGTCCTTTCCTCATAACCACGATGTACTTGTACATCCAAATTTCAAATACATTAGAAAACTTCAAACCTGCTAACCTACTGAGAAGTGTAATCATATCACCTATTTCTTCAATGAAATCAGAATGGTGCAACTTGGGCCATCTGGTAAAGCAAGTTCGGGGAGTCTTCAACCATTTAGCACTGATGTGTCTATTGCAATATGCTTTTCTTTGTTTGTAATGATCTATAGCACTCTTCATTGTGATATCAGCATATAACGGAGCAGCAGGTACTTTGAAGATTTTATCAATTACTTCAGCCTCTAAACTTATTATGACATTTCCATCATCATCCTTGATTGTCCTTGTTTCTTCATCAAAACGAGAAGCACATGCAAGCATAAATTCTGGTTCTCAGGCAGCCACTGGAAATGAAGAAACTAGATGAATATGACTTCTGAGAAGCAATTGCATATCATGAGTCGATGGGTTCACCGTTCTCTTCAAGAACTCAGACATGTCAACATGCCCGATCTCTGTGTCTCTAATCTCATCAATGAGAGAAACTACTTGAGAAGGAGCGATCTCATTCAAATATTTATCATACTTAGCCTTCATCTTTTTGTTTGGAGGCGATACTGGTTCTTCTGTCATCGAACAAGAATCTGAAATACTGTGATGAAAATTCAAAAGAGTAAGAACATCTTCAGAAGCAATGGGTGATTCCATAATATCAAGATCTGAGAAATTAATAATCTCATCAAGACTTGTTCAGGTTTTGAACTTATGGAAATACTATAGCACAAAAATGTTTGGCGAATATGCTTTGGACAGTGATGTGAAATTGGATCTGAGAAGACCACTTGCAAGTTTGACTTGTAATCTGGTCTTGGAGACCCGATTTCAAGTGAAAAATGTTTTTTTATTGATGGGTACTTGCAATCGGGTCTTGAGAGCCTGATTACAAGTGGTGTAGACATGATACGTAGAATGAGGTGACTTTGAATGGGCGAATGGAAGGTAGGTAAATATATTTGCAAGTGAAGGTGAGGTATATGGAAAGAAATGCGAGTGTTTTGAAGGCGAATGGATTATATTTTATTTGCAGTCGGGTCTTGAGGATCCGATTGCAAGTGTGCAAACTTTTATCTATCAATGCATTTTGAAAATGCACAATGAATATGACCAAGAAGGAATGGAAAATAAAAAACAAAAGATAAAACAACACAAAGAAAAACAAAAAACGTACCTTGGAAAGCTAAAACGCACAGCTGATGAAAAGAAATAAACCCTTGATTTACATTTATAGATAAACTGAGATGAAGACTCCTCTTCAAACTCTATCAGCTGAACATTAAAGCCTCTCCTCAAGAAACGCAGGAAAAAGGAAGAAAGAAGCACGCTAAGACAAAGTCAAAATCGAGCTTCTCAAACAAAAATGCATGCGACAGCATGAACTCGATTTGAGAATCGGGCATTTTGAAGATCAAGACGAGTCATTTAAAATGCGTCGGACCTTCCATAGGCGAAAGCAAGTCGTTTTTTCTTCAATACGTGAACTCACACGCGAACTTGTATTCGCGTCCCAGAGGCCCGATTACAAATGTTTAAATCACGTTTTTCCTTGTGACTTGGTGGTCGGGTCTTAAGATCCGATCTACAAGTGACAAGTAAGTTATAAAGTGATTTAAAATTTGTCAACTTGCTAGTCGGGCTTTAGGACTCCCTTGACAAGTGAAAGGAAACAAATAAAAAGAAAACAAAAGGGCGTTCACTTCCAATTCGGGCCTCAGGACCCTCAACGCAAGTGATCAAAAGAAAATAATAAAAAGACAAAAAGAGGTGCTCACTTGTAATTTGGGTCTTGAAACCCCCATGACAAATTAACAACAAAACATAAAAACTAAAAGGTATTCACTTGAAAATCGGGTTTTAAGACCCTCTTTGCAAGTGAAAGGTAAAAAAAATAAAAAGAAAACAAAAGGCAAAAAGAAAATCGGGTCTTAAGGAGCTGATTGCAAGTGAAATATCACTTGCATTTTAGAAAATGAGAGTTTCCTACTTGTAACAAGGCATCCAAAACCCGATTTGAAGAAGAAGAGACATAAAATCGAGCTCAAAATGAACACAAAAACAAAAAGAAAATGACAAAAACGACAACAAACCTTATAGAATATACAAGACACAATTTTCTCTTGAGAAATGTGCATTAGAGTAACCAAGAATAGGAATTTTTAGAGAAAAATTCGTATAGGTTGTCTAGTTTTTGCTATGCAAAAACTGAGGACAACACATATTAAGTATAGTAATACAATATCATCCATTTAATAACCTCACCATTTTAATCGATTTATTGATTAGAAAATGAATGGTAAAGTTATATCTATGAATAGATATTTAATAATAATAAAATGGATGAATGGCAATCAATTCTTGTGTAAACATAATATAAATGAAATGCCAATCAACACAAGAATGCATACCTTGGTTTGGTCCAAAGCTCACACGTGGTTTTATTACAAGTACCAATGAAACAATTAATGAAGACATGATAAAAAATCAACCAAATATTTCAAAAATTCAAGGGGTTTCTTCCCCCCCAACTTAATTTCTTAATGCAAAAGTATGAGGGTACTAACGTAATCCAAGGAATCAAGAAATACAAGGATACATTAAATAGTACCTTGAGCGTGTTTAATGAATAGTCATGCATATATTAAAAATCTTGATTCTTGTCAATGAACAATCATTCTTTTGTATTATGGTCATTAATGCGTTCAAATTCATAGAGTTGTGCTTAAATAGTTATTGGTGGGCCTAAATCAATAAGTGTGTGAGGAACACGTATTTTGATCATAGGCCTCCAAACTTGTATATGTTTGGGTATAAACACATTAATAGATAGATCTTGTAATTGTTCATTGTTTATTTCACACATTTCTTGAATGATTAATGTGTAAAGTTCAACATTCCTCATCGCATGATTAATTCCAACACACATTTATAAGTTCCATGGTAAAATTAGACTCAAATTGAAGTGTTGCATTATGTGGGAAATTCCTCTAAAGGTTGTGATTTATTAAATAGACAAGAACTAAATTGATTATTGTTCAATTGACTTTAGTGTTCTTCTAATTCAATAAAATTAAAATCACATCCTTCAATTGTATATACAAATTTCATTTGTGATTCACCAATTTTAAGCACATTAATAAAAATGAAAAGGGATTCTTGAGATCTCATTATTATATACATTTTGAACCACCTTATTATGTAATGATTTATGAGGCATTATGATTGGACTTGGTGGATTTGATGGTATGAATGGGATAATGATAATGGTAATACTTGTTGTGGATATAGAGTGGGTGGGATTAAGTAGGATGGGTATAATGAAGATGATAGAGATGGTAATGATGGGTAGTGTGGTTGTTGTGAGCATTTATTTTTCCATTCTTGGTAATATGGAGATTGTTGCCATTCACCATACATACTAGATGGAGAAACATTTTTTGAAGAAACATGTGGGTTGTTTAATCCAATAGAATGATAAGACATTTCAAAATCATTAAGTATACCTAGATCTTCCACATTTGTTTTGTGAAGTTGTCCTTGAGTTACAAAGAAGACTTTTGCCTCTCACCTTTATCATGTCGAGGCTCACTCGTAGCTTGCATCTCCTTCATCATGTCCTCTTGAACAACTTGGCATGTGCATTTATCTTTGTCCTTGCAACAATCAGAACAACTGGTTAAATCTTCATCAAAATTCCATTGTTTTAAAAATTCATCAATGATTTGTTCTTGTTCAATTACATGAATAATATTTATAGATGGTTGTGACAATGGAAATGGGAGATTGGGATCATCTATGTTGCATTCATTAAGTAGAGGGGATAATAGAACATTAGCTTGTTTTGACATGATTTCCCCCTCAATTTTAGATTTTTCATTTTTGAAGCATTTTTCTCCCAAAATTGATCTGTTTGTACTATCTTGAAAATGCAACATTTTTTATATTTTTGTGTTGTTTCTTCAATATTACTTCTTATTAGCCTCACAACAATTAGTCAATATATAAGTAGTTCTTGAATTTCTAAGAGATACCTCAAACAATGCATCTATATGATTTAAAACAAAGCAAACCAAGGTTAATCATCTAAACAAGGTCGACAATTGCGTAGATTTTCATTGAGGCACAATGGTCCTAACTCAACTCATCACATTAACATGCCTTTGACATCTCTCCCCGGCAATGACGCCAAAATGATAGGCCAACACTAGGGCAAAAAATAAGAAAGATTTAATGCTTTATAATGAATTTCAGTTTGGTCTATACGTGTCAATCCGGGGGTGTAAGCTTGCGAGAGGTGTCATGGCTATATGCCAATAAAAGGGGTGAGAGTCGTGAGCTGAGTGGGGATGAAATGCAGCTAGGAAATAAACCTATTGCATATTGAAATAATGCTGGTGACAGGAACTGTCACTTCCTAGCAACAACGATAACAACAACATAAATTAAACTCACAACTTTCAAAGAAAACTAATTTAGAAATTATAAAGCAATATAAAGCATAAATATTTAATCTAGAAAATAATCTCACGAGAAGTAAACAATAGACCACACTTGCAAATAGAATAGAAATGATATTTACTAAAGAACATAAAGAAACACACATCTAATCTAATATAAATCACCAGACATCCTAAGAAGTGGATCCTACCTCCTCAATACGCCCGGTGAGGGAGCACGAACAACCTTCTACACTGTCTTGATTAGAATAATATTGTTTTATTCATTCCAAAATATTACAAAGTCTGCATACATAAAATCTGCTACAGAAATATTCTTACGCCAAAGTCTCCTCCAATAATCTGCTACTCCCGTCTCATCTATGACATTGCCTTTATATAATGAAAAGGCATATAACAAATTCTATTTATGTTGCACAATATTATTCATATGTTATTCTCCTCCAACAATTATATTTTTTGTAGTCTTATTTTGTAGTGTTTGCTCCTATTTTTCCAACCCTATTTTGTAGCATTTGATTCTATTCTCTTGCCATGTCTTTTGGAATTATTTGTGGCTTATGTGTTGGAACAAATCTAGCCACAAGTATAGGAGTTTATGGTTCCATAAAAATAGCTAATTGTTTAGCATACATGCATCACAAATTTATTAGTTATAACAAATAATTTCATACCATATGAGTACGAAAATAAATTTTTTGTTGTTATAACAAAATAGCTAATTCTTAGTACACAACAAATAATTACATCAAAATAGATCAATGGTGGAAATTACTTGTTGTCAAGTAAATTTGTGACCAATAGGAATTTTGTTCTCTCCACCTAAATGCTGCAAATTATTTTCTCAATATAATGGAAACAAATATTAGTAAATACAATCTAATCTTTGTTTTCATATATTTTTATCTAAAAACTATATTATATATTACTTATTTATATTTAATCATATGCAACATAAAATGGTAAAATGGTATGGAATGAAATAAAAATGGAATATTGGAATAGGATTGAAGGCAATGGAAATGTGACATAAAATGAGACATGAATGGCTCCCATCAACATGCTTAGTGGAAACACTTGTACCTGCTTTCTCTACCCATGTCATCACCTCGTAAGACAACTTACTGGGGAGGGTCGACGGAGCTTATAAATGGCCCAGGCCTACCACCCCTCCATGGTCGCAGCGGATTGTTAAGTGGGACCCCCACCCCTCCATGGTTGCAACAGATTGTTAAGTGGGGTTTTTAGGCACCACTTACCTCAAGCCTACCTCCCTAGTAAGTTTACAGGCACTCGGTAGACAATCTTTAACCATCCAAATACATTTGCATTTACTTTCAATCATTTTTAGTCAAAGTAAAGATCTTGGTCTAGAACAGTACCATCATGATAACATTGAAAGGAACCATACTCAATTTGTAGCTAATTATAATTGTGATAGTATCAAAGAAAGCACTGTATTGATCATCTAATGTGTGTATTTAATTCTAAATCAATGGAGGAACGATTATATATGACTACAAGGTTGTTAATCCTATCAGTATCTCTTTCCGCAGAAGATATACAATCGCTAAAAGACAATGCATTGACCACTATAGATGTCAGAATCGATTCAGCAGTAATCTTAATAAACAGATCATGTAAATAGAATGTAGAATCTAGACTTAGAGCCGTGCCTATTTAAGCATATATTCCTTGGGTGAGTTTGCTGTTCTGATATTGAGATATTGTTAAATATTAATACTAAGTGATTTTACTCACCTGATTTTTCTGCGATTATATGCTTTGCTCCTTATTCGTGGCTCTCTTATTTCCTCTCCTCCCTCACTTTTGCTAACCACCACTATTTTCTTATTGTTTTTGCCCTTAGCGATGCCTTTCCATGGACGGATCCCGTCTTTATATCTAGCTGTGTGGAGGGTGACGTCCACTGTAATTGGTCACGTCCTTTCACTCGCATCCATCACTGCTTAAGCTAAACGATGCCTTTAGTATTATTGATTAATTAATCTTGTTCTTTAGTTGCGTCTAACGTGTGGAGGCGATGGTAGTTCGTGGTTCCTGAAGTTTGAGTAATCTTTGATCATCCGATATCACCATCTAGGCGATTACGGCGTAGTTTTTTGGTCAATATTCATGTTGACGGGGTCATACACCGATTTATATATTTCATCCTATTGTATTGGAGATATATTATGGTTTAGTGCCAACGAATAGGGAATAATAGTCTTTAGGCCATAAATTGAATTCTTTTGAAGTCAATTTCCTTTGTCGGAGCCCGATAACAAAGTATACTTGACATTATTTTATGTTTATATATATATATATATATATATACTAATGTTTCTTACTTTGACGTACTCCTATATATACATATATCTGTTTAAGATGCATAGTGTAGTGATATTACATGGTTAATATTTTACATGCAACTACTATAATAATATTATTGGTGATAGAATATTATTACAATATTTAAGTTGTTTTATATTTTACTATTGATTATTTAATTATAATATTATCCTCTGATAATTATAATTAAATTACTCATATTTATAGTTTTACTATGTATTTTGTCTCTATCTTATTTGATAAATAATATCGGTGATATAACATTATTATAATAATATTAAATTGAGATTTTATAATTTTGATATCTATTCTATTGAGTTGTATTTTCCATAAGTTACAATATTGGGATCATGACATAGAGTTTCAATGTGGGCATTGTTTCTAATGAAAGCTCTCTTCAAGGCGTTGACAGCAAGTATTTATTTGCAATTTTTGGAGCTGATATGGATTTATAGGGTCAAGTCGACCTTGAGCATCAAGCACCCATTTTCTGGGTGTTATCATTACTTCTGGTCGCCCTCTTTGAGTGATGTTTAAGGCTTTTTTCTGTAGCTGTTTGCGTTGGTTTTATGGCGAGTTTTGCTGGGGTTTTGAGAGCTCATCTTGTTGGTGAATGATATGACTTGAAGAAGACATATATCTGTTGTTTGGCATCCAATCTCTAGGTCTGATTGCCTTCTTTCGAAGTATGTTATTGTATAACAAGATTGAAATATTTCTGTTATTAAAATCAGATTACTGAGAGTTCTGAAAGTGTTCTATTCAAAGCATATTTCCTTCTATTTTATGTTCTTTGCTTTATGTTCTTCATGCAATGTCAAAAAACATGAAAGCCACATGAAAACCAATGCATTAAACACTTTCAAACCAACCAATCTGCAAATCAGAAAACTCAGGGAGCAAACAGAAGAGGAAAAAAAATATTTGGGTTCTTATATTACAAATAGGCTTAAGGATGTTCTCCCTAGTATAGTCTCCCTCTCTCAAACTGGTTTTGTTAAGGGAAGGTTCATCCTAGAGAATCTCCTTATAAGTTGAGAAGGGATGAATTGCGGTATAGATTCTGGACATTACGTATGGCTCTAATCGATTTTTAAAAAGCATATGATAGAATTGCATGGGAGTTTATTTTAGTTGTTATGAGATCTTTGGAGTTTGATGATGCCTTCTATAGGTATTGTTGATGTGATTTTCGTGACCGCACCAACACAGAATAAAGTTACCAACGACGACTCTATCCTCTCTTGAACAAAATCTCCTGCATGCTAAGATTGCTAGAAAGATCATGCATTCAACTCCAAGGTTCCTTCATGCAGTGGATAGTCTCAGTTGGCTCGATGTGATTTGCTAGTATTTCAAGGGGACTCACAAAATTGTTCAATAGCGGAGAAAGGAATTTGAATGCTCGAAAGGTTTGTCTATAAAGCTCTTGTTTCCTAAACTAACCAAAAAGTACTGAATTGAAATGGTTGTAGGGCCTAAGAAGGTAATACTCTGCTCTAAGGCGTGGGACATGGCAATCAACTCTCGCAAACTTCATCTTCAAATTCTTCATGCCTTAGCCAAATTTCCCCTCCTTGAGGGCACATTTAGAAGGCTCTGCATCATTACCTACCTTAGAATATTTTCATATCATCATTCATCCCCCTTAGGGCGCATTTGGAGACTTGAGCTTCCATTTTCATTCCTTAGAGAATTTCACCCATCTTATACTCCTTGGGCGTACTTTGCCTCCTGTGTACCTTGAAATTGTGCCTTAGAAGCTTTTATCCAACCTGAGCCTTGGGAAATTTTGTCTCCTTTTTGCCTTAGCCAAATTTCCAACCCATCTGCCTTAGAAATAATTTATTTCCTCTAGAAAATTTCATCAACCAGGCGCCTGAGTAAAATCTCCATCTTAAAGTCTCCGGCAGGGCGTGAAGAATTTCAAAATCATTTCCTTATTGAAAATGTCCAGTACCCAGAAGAAAATTCCCCCTAGAAAATGCGAAATTCATGTGTATAAGGTGAAGGGGGTACATTTAGTTTTTAAACCTTGGAAAAATAATTTTATTAATGTTTGCCTTTACTTCACATTCTTGGCGCATCTGCCAGGTCAAACTTTCATTTTCAACACTTATAAAAATTCCATCATCCACTCATCAACCTGGGTGCATCTAGCGTTGTATACTCTCACTTTTCATGCCTTAGGCGTTTTCTCCGATCAACCTCTTCAACTTAGGTGCATTTGACCCTCTTCACTTTCACTTTGCCATACTTGAATATTTTCCAATCACTTGCTCAAGTTGGGCGCATTTAGCCCTCTGCACTTCTAATTTCCTTGCATCATTTTGCCCTCTTGGGCGCCTTTAGGTGGGTGTGATTTCAATTTCAAACACTTAGACAAATTCCTAGTCTCCCCTTCTAGCTTAGGCGCATATCACCCCTTAGACTTTTAATTTCATTGCCTTAGAAGAATTTTCAAGTTTGACTCAAGCTTGGGTGCATTTACCATGGCCTACCTCTAGTTTCCATGACTTAGAAAACTTTCAACACTCAATTCTTGACCTAGGCGCATTTGGAGGGTGTTACTTTCAATTTTCAACCCTTAGAATATTTTCAACTCTCCTCCTTCAAGGCTGGGCGCATTTAGGGGTAGCTACTCCAAGTTTCAACACTTAGAAAAATTTCTCATATCATCTTCTTTCCTTGGGCGCATATAGGGGTCTAGCTTTCAATTTATGACACCTAGAAACATCTCCAACTCCTCTCCTTGGGTTAAGGTGCATTTAGGTAGCCAAGCTTTAAATTTACATGCCTTAGAAACTTTTATAATTCTCACCCAAGTTGAGGCGCATATAGGGGTCCCTTCTTTCAATTTTCAAGACTTAGAATATTTTCTTGCCTCCTTAACCTCTTGGGCGCATATGACCCCTCAAGCTTTTAGTTTCCAATACTTAGAAAATTTTTAAACTTTCTCTCCAAGTCAAGGCACATATGGCCCCCCAAGTTTTCATTTTGTGATACTTAGAAGAATTTTCAATTAGCTCCTCAAGTTTGGGCGCATATGAGGGCAGGAGCTTTCATTTTACCATACTTAGAAAATTTTCAACCAGCTTCAAGCTTGTAAGGGCGCATTTTAGAGGGTGGACTTCCAATTTGTGATACTTAGCAAATTTTAAGCCTCTCCTTCTCAAGGCGCATTTGGGGTAGAGAGCTTCAAATTTCAAGGACTTAGAATATTATTTTCTCATGCTATCTCCTTCCCTGGGCGCATTTTACCATGTCTACTTCCAGTTTCAAGCACTTAGAAGAATTTTTAGCCATCTTAGCTTCTCAAGGTGCATTTAACAGGTCAAGCCTTCATTTTTCATGCCTTAGTAGAATTTCAGCTCATTTCCAGACTTGAGGCAATTTTCGATAGGTGATTCTTCTAATTGTTGAGGATGCCCTTAGCTTGCCCTAACCTGCTATTTTTAGAAAGTTTCACAACTTTTGCATTTCAAGCTGATTTCGGGCTCCGAAAGGCTTGATTTTCGTTTTGTCCTGATTCTCGTGACATGATTGAGCTGCTGATGCCTGATGCTTGCATGCCTCTGCTATTTTTAGTAACCTGCTAAAAATAGTAACTATTTAAAATGAGCTCAAACTTTGCGTGTAAACTGCTTGAAGGATGTTGATCGTGATTGTATGTTGCTTTTGTGTGACTGTCGTGTTTCGCCCTACTTTTTAGGAAACCCTAATTCCTCTGTGTGGACCTGCTAAAAATAGTAAGTGCTTGATTTTCGAACTTCTGCGACTCCGTTTGATCTAAAATTCGCTCCATGGGGTCCTCATCACCTGTTTGACTTGTTCATACTGGTGCCTCGCGCTGACCTACTATTTATAGCCCTATTTAAGAAGTGACTTACTATAAATAGTAAGTGCTCAGATCGCCTTCAAATTTTACTAGTGGACTCCTTGAAAGATGCTGATCGCGATGGGATACACCGGTTTTCAGAGATTCTGGCGTTTGACCCCTCATTTTGGGTCCCGAAGCTCGAAACCTTAATTGTCTTGCATGTGCTTCAGACGACCTCCGTTTGACTTCATTTTTGTTGCATGTCGCTACGTTCGTGATGTTGCAGTATTGGGCAGTTGCCGGAGTGAACCTGCTAAAAATAGTAAGTGGTTGAAAAAGTGACCAATCAGCTGTTGGATGAGTTTGCATGTCACACTGCCCAAGAGATGTCAAAAAACCTAGAAAAACCTAGAAAAATGATCAACATGCAAGCACTGGCTAAAAATAGCAAGTTTCTGAAAAGTGATCAACTCTACTTGCATGTTACCTCGTTGCGAAGCTCTTGAAAAACCCAGAA
Organism: Sequoia sempervirens; assembly: GCA_007258455.2. Lineage (NCBI taxonomy): Eukaryota > Viridiplantae > Streptophyta > Pinopsida > Cupressales > Cupressaceae > Sequoia > Sequoia sempervirens. Next base: position 62,480 of record VDFB02370237.1, read on the forward strand.
AGAATATGTTGACATGCGTTGAAAAATCCTGCATGCAAACCCTAAAAATAGCCTCTGAAGCTCGAATCATTGAAAGTCATCATCTTGTTTTGCATGCTATATCACTGCGAAGGTCTCGAAAAACCCACAAAGAATCTCCAGACATGCATCTAAAAGTCCAACATGCAAACCCCGAAAGTGGCCCTCGAAGGCAGGACTGCTAAAAATAGTAAGTTGTCCGTTTCAGCTCAAAATTTGTAGGCAGACAACTCAAGGTGTTCCAAATGCAGTGTATCAGTCAGAATTTCAACTGTGCTGAGAAAATGCCCCAAATCAAGTACTTACTAAAAACAGTAAGTTGCTGGAACTTGGTGAAAATTCAGTGGAAACTTGTTTGTAGCCTTCCTGACAACAATGTTAGTCTCAGATTTCAAAAGCCAAACTTGATTTGACCTCAAACTGACATGAGAAATGCAAACCCTAATTCTACAAACTTGGCCAAAACTTCAATTGACTCTCAAAGACGAGCACATCCCCGGAAAGGCAGACAGAACAAGAGAGAGACAACAGGAAAACTAATCAAAATCAAGCCAAAAGACCCGAACAAGGCAAAAATTAGGGGGTCCCCATTCAAATGGGGTGATGTGTGAAAAGGTCACAACAGGTATGTTGAGGTGCTTTTTCAGGATACCACTACTCAGGTTAATGCCAATGGGTTGTTGTCCTCCCTTTTTGAGTTTCAGAGGTCAATTAGACAAGACTGCACTTTGGCTCCTTCTCTCTTTGTTATTGCTGCTAAGGCTTTGCACAATGTTTTAAGGCATAATTGTTCAAGTTCTCCCTTAAAGGCCTATCTTTGCCAAATAATGAGATTTTTTCAGATTTTCAATTTGCTGGTGACATTGCCTTGTTTTTTGTGCTTGACGAAGACAATTTTAAAAACCTGCAAAGAGATTGGAGTGCTATTGTATTGCTTTTGGCTCCAAAATTGTTGTGCATAAGTCTATTATCCTTAGTTGGAAGGAGCGTTCTCTTGATTTGTTTGTTAATCATGGGTGGAAGTGGGGTGGTCCAAACAAATATGTGAGGTACCTTGGCATTCCTTTTAGCTTAAATCCTTACGAAGGACATGCGGGCATTGGTTATGAATAAGATGGTTAAGAAAATGAATAAGTGGCATACTAATTTTCTCTGTTGTTGTAAGGTTTTCTCCTCTATTACTTTTTCCTTTGCTTGGTTGGTTTGTTCTTCACATATGAGGTAGTTTGACAACTGGTTAGAGCCTACTTTTGGTTTGACGGGAAGGTGGATAAAAGAAGGCATGTCGTCAGTTGGGATTGGTGTTATAGGCCTAGGAATTTGGGAGGGATGGACTTAGAGAATTTGTATATATAAGGTGTTTCTTTAGCAGTGAAATGGATTCTTAAAGCCCTTGATGGCTGGAAGCATTGGAAAAAGGTTTTCTCCTCTATTTATTTTTCCTTTGCTTGGTTGGTTTTTTCTTCACATACGAGGCAATTTGAAAAATCATTAGAGCCTTCCTTTAGTCTGATGGGAAGATGGGTAAAAGAAGGCATATGGTCAGCCAGGATTGGTGTTGCAGGCGTAGGAATTTGGGAGGGATGGACCTAGAGAATTTTTATATTTAAGGTGTTTCTTTAGTGGTGAAAAGGATTCT